>PVIU01016312.1:0-45378 GCA_004026605.1 Ondatra zibethicus
CTCCCTCCCTCCCTCCCTCCCTCCCTCCTTCCCTGTCTCTGTCTCTCTGTCTCTCTCTTTTCCATACTCTTATCCTCAGGGACCAGTCTGTGCCCCCTTCTCTCTCTTCTTCCAATAAACCTCCCACCTCCCACGTGAATCCTGTTGGTGACTTCTCTTCGTCGTGCTTTTTAAATTACACTGGTTGGTGAGAGAAAGACACACCATGCAGATCTCGCTCACATGGAGAGTTTTATGGGGGGGAGCAAAGGGAGAGAGCACAGAGTGGCCTGTGGGAAGAGAGAGAGAGAGAGAGAGAGAGAGAGAGAGAGAGAGAGAGAGAGAGAGAGAGAGAGAGAATTCGCAAAGACCTGCCTGCTTTCTTCAGAGGAGCAACCGGAAAGAGAGCAGGAATGGGCAGAGCATGTCTCTTAAAGGGGCCTTTTGCCAGCATTATGCCTGAATCCTAACACTTGGCTGTCTTGGAACTCCCTCTGTAGACCAGGCTGGTCTTGAACTCACAGAGATCCACCTGCCTCTGCCTCTGGAGTGCTGGGATTAAAGGCATGCGCCACCACTGCCTGGCTCTTGAAACGTTCTTAATGCTGGCTTTCTATCATTTTGTTCGTCTTCCTCTGTCCTCTTTTTATTTCCCAGAGGGTGAGAAGGGTGAAGACGGTGGCAACAGACAGTTATTAAAGTCCCACTGATGGGTCATTTATTCCGTCCAATTGAATGTGGCACACGACAGATGTCCGAGAAAGAATGGGCAAACTAAGAAGTGAATAACAGTAGCCCATATCCAAGCAGCGGGTGCTCCGACTAGACGGAGGCTGTGGCCCGGGGTCCAGACCATCAACAGGTGCAGCTAGCGGGGGAGAGCAGACAACATGCCTCGGTCGTGTTATCTGTAAAGAGTAGACATACTGTTCTATGTGTCGCATACATGTGCATGTGTATGTGCACAAGGAGGCCACAGAAAGGCACTGGCTGTCTTCTTCCTTTACTCTCTGCTTTATTGCCTTAAGGCAGAGCTCACTCCCTGAACACAAGCTCCTCTTTTAATCTAGGCTGGCTGAGCAGCGAGTGCTCTGCCTGCCTCTGACCTAATGTTGGGGTTCTTGCCATGTGCTGCCACACGTGGGTGACGGGGATTTGAACACAGGTCCTTATGCTTACCAAGCAGATGAGCCATCTCATCTCTTCAGCCATCCTCCTATCTTTTAAACTTGCTGCAAAACTTCAATGCTTTACTAAGTAGCCGACAAGCAGAGCCCCTGCTAGGTCCACTGCATCATGTGCTGAGCTGTTCTGGAGGCTCTTGTTTTACCCTGATAGCCGCTTGATGTGTATTTCTAGACCTAGCAGATGAGGAGTCTTCAGCTTGTGGGGTTGGGAGGCAGAAAGGGCTAGTAGTTCTGATCCAAGGCTGGGTTTTCTTTCTTTCTTTTCTCTTTCTTTCTTTCTTTCTTTCTTTCTTTCTTTCTTTCTTTCTTTCTTTCTTTCTTTCTTTCTTTTTTGTATAATAGAGGATTATTTATTTAGGGGTAGACTCACAGATCACAATCCTCTGCTGGAATGGGGAATAGCAACCAAATCCCGCAGCTGGAAAAGAGGCCGAACGCGCGTGCCTTCGGCATATGTAGTATAAGAGGCCACACCCAAGTGGGCAGGTAGCTTAAAGGCTACTGGCGGTAGAATTCCTACAGCACCTCCCCCAAGGGTGGATTTTCAATGTTAAAGATACTTGTTTTGGAGATGGCTATTTTTTTTTTTTATTAAAGAAATGCAGTTAGTTTTGATTTCTGCCACGGTTCTAGGTCTTCAGATGTTAGGTCAAATCGCTTTATACAGAGGAAGAAGATGAAAGGAGGTTGGGGGAGGTGACAGCTAAGGGAAAGCCTGTGCCAGGAATGGGGACCCTTATGAAAACATCTCAGTGGACCTTAGGGAAGAGAGAAAGAAGTGCTTTAGAGTAACCGAGGAACGCAGTCGACCAGCCCAGTTTAAAATGAAGAATACTTGCTTTGTTCTCGAGGCTTCTGCTGAGGATTCTCTTTGCTCTAAAGTGGCCTCATTTTTCCTTTTACTTTGCACTTCCTTCCTTCCTGCCCAGATACAACTGGCAGCAGCCCAATGGGCGCTCTGGGAAAAACTGCTTGCTCCTGCACCCCATCCTGGACTGGCCCTGTCTTGTTTGTTTCTTGATTGGTCTGTCAGCTGCACACCAACATTCTGCCAAGGCACAGAGGAAGTTGGGGTGGTCCTCCTGACCATTTGGCACAGTGCTGGTGGAAGTGTGCACACATTAGCAGTTTTTAGAATCATATTCAAAGCTTCTAGGCGATGCGTGTGAAAACAAACAAACAGAAAGGAACGGCAAGGAATGTGCATTGTTTACACATTTGGTGAAGTCATTCACTAGCCCAGGGAAATCAGGACCAAGGTCAATTTTGTTTTGTTTTTAGCCAGGAAAGAGCGTGCTGTGTTGTCGCAGAGAGGAAAGGGCACTTCTAATCCTGCAAGAGGAGCTTCTCTGCGCAAGAGGATGTTGCAGTTGCTGGAGGTCAATAGGAAGGTTCTTGGATGTTAAACTCCCGCCGTGTTCACAGTACCACGTGAGACCACCCCCAGGGCCAGTGTGCACTGACTGCCCTGCACTGACTGCCCAAGAACGGAAGAGGGCAGCTCACTATGCCTTATAAAGACTATTAGAATTCTAGAAAACTGGCCTTTGAATGAAAATGGTAATATTTGCTTTTCTAAATGAATGGATGGCATGATTCTGTCAATGGTTTCAAAGCCGGGGTGGGTGGGGTGTGGGGGGGGGGAGCCAGTTATTAAGTCAAAGGCAAAAGGGGGTTTTCCAGCTAATCTGGTCTGGTTTGATCACATTGCTTTATGACCCTGCAGGGTTACCCGGGCAGGGAGTGTTGAAGTCAGGAAGGACTAAAGACCAGGCTTTTACATGGTGAGTCTTGCTTGGTCTAAGGCTTACTCTGGTTTACTTTTGGAATCTTATATTGTTCTGCTGTGATTTTACATTTGTTAGCAATTTGATTTTGTATGTGAATACTTCAAAGATTTATTTATTATTGTTCTGCACATCTAAGCCTACATTATTTTTATTTGTACCATATGTTTACAGGTGCCTGAGGAGGCCAGAACAGGGCGTTGGATCTTCTGGAACTGGAGTTACAGGCAGCTGTGAACTGCCATGTGGGTGCTGGGAACCAAACTGGATCCTCTGTAAGAGCAGTAAGCACTTACAGCCTCTGATCTCCTAAGAAAACACTTCATTTATTTATTGAGGTTTTATTGATTTTTATTTTATTGTATGGGTGTTTTTTCTGCATGTATGCCTGTGCACCAAGTGCAGACAATACCTTCTAAGGCCAAAGGAGAATGTCAGATCCCCTGGAATTGAATTTAACAAGACGGTTGTTAGCTGCCATGTAGGTGCTGGAAATTGAACTTGGGTCCTCTGCAAGAGCAGTCAGTGTTTTTAACCACTGAGTCATCTCCCCAGCCCCTAACTAAATATTTTAAAGGCAGAAAACTAGCTAGATGGTGGTGGTGCACGCCTTTAATCCCTGTACTTAGGAGGCAGAGGCAGGCAGAGATCTCTGTGAGTTTGAGGCCAGCCTGGTCTACAGAATGAGTTCCAGGACAGCTGAAGCTACACAGAGAGACCATGTCTCAACCCTCCCCCCCCCACACACAAAAAAAAAAAGCAGAAAAATATACTTAGTTACTTTCCCAGGTTGTCCTGCATAGTTTCATCTGATGATGTTTAATTCAGATGATAGAAGATGAATCTAATAAACGGAAAGTGAGTTTGAAAGCAGGGCAGGGTGTTGGCAGGGTGACAAGAGTTTCTTCTAGTTAACCTTTGAACTTTGTGTGATTCTCATGGTATGCAAGAGCACAGTGCTTTCGGCTGAATACACGGTCTCTCTAGTGGTCCTGTTTGAAATTTGAAATTGGTTGTTGTAATGCTTCCATGGAAATGAGAACATCTAGAGCACCTAAAAACTATTAAACTTTTAGGAGAAAAAAGCCCCCAATACTATTTGCTTTATGAGACACCTCATTTCTGAGCCCTGTGTTCTCCCCTGAACACTGATGGACAAAGAAGAGGTATGGCTATAGCGTGTTTGTTTGGTAACTAAAAATAAAACTTGCACATTAAAAAAAAATCATGCATTTTGAAGTGACTGATTTCATGTGTTCTAATAAAATCATCTAATATAAAGTCTAGTGTTGCCCTGGGGTTATCTAGAGGATGTGATTAATTATTCTGAAGTACAAAGTACTGACCACTGGGGACCATAATGTCCTAGGACAGGCTTCTCCGATGGGCTTAGATTCCAGTTCTGGTCATGGCTGAAATCGAAGGGCCCTTCTGTTCTGCTGGATAGTGTCTCAGATGTTTCCAGATAACCATAACTGGCTGTATTCCGGGGTCCATGTCCATGTACTTCCTGCTCAGTGTAATTCTGGGCTATGTGCATCTGAATCTAACATCTGTCTGTGTTTGCTTCTTCATAAGATTATGACTGATGTCTGTGCAATCCTTTGTAGTAGGCTCTCATTTTCTTTCCCTGCCTCTGTGAGCTCTCACTCTGTTATAAATCTTTACCTGTTTAAGCAGAGTTTAGATTTTTTTGGACCATGGAAGGGAAATTAATTTTAAATACCTCCTATTGGAGAGGAAAAAGAAGAGAGGCAGAGAAAGTTGCTTAAGGGGCTTCTAGTTAAATTGAGCATCAATATTAGTGGAACTAGAATGCAAACTGGGAGAGCTGATGGAAATGGTTACATATTTTAGGGTCAGTTTATATGGTTAAAAAAGAAAAATGAAGTTTAGTTGCAGGACAGAGAAAGCAGTCTGAAGCTGCGTGGGAAACTCCCTCCTGCTGGTCAGTTTTCACAGCACTATAAGGTCCTATGCAGGCTGTTGGTAGAGAAAAGACATCAGTGACCTTACCCACTGCTGGGCCCTGCATGCTGCAATAGCAACCTGCCAGGCGAGATTCGCCCACTGGTGTAACAATGGCACGACTGTTAGAGGTGCTACGTGCTACGTGCTTTAGCCTGGTCCAAAGCCCATAGCTGGGGGTTTCACAGACCCTAGGAATCCTAGGAAAGAACCTACTAGCATTTTGTTAAATGTGGACAAATTGCCTTCTGCACATTCACTTTTTGTGCCCATAGACCTGGGCTGCTTTCGCTCTTAGTCAGAGAAGCTTCATTTTCTTGGAGAAGCAGACAATGCAGAGCCTCATAAGTGACTATGGAGTGCTTAGCCTAAAAGAGACTTCCTCCCCTAAAGCCTCAGAGTTCAGGAGATATTGCTGACATGGAGCCAGAAAGAATATTAGAGCTACAGGGTAGGGAGAATGCTGCAAAATAATGTCTTCTGGATGTAGCATGGGCACGGTGCTCACAAAGGGGCAGCAGCCAGGATGGCCTGCGTAAGACCTGTACAGTATAAAGCCAAGGAATGTCGCAGCATGGATGATGGTGCTGGTGGCTCATGATGTTCCACCTCTATTAGCAGTTAATGGCCACTAGGAAAAGGAGAGTTAATTTTCTTCAGTAGTGGTGTCTGGTAGGTTTCCCATCTTCCACTGGATGACCACACACCCATGCTCATGTGAGCGGTACTAACTAGACTCAGTGAGTTATGAAAAATAATAGAAGACATGAAAGTAGGAGGGGGATATGTAGGAAAAGGAAGGAGAGAGTAAGAGCTGATTATTATCAAGACACATGGCATATACTTATGAAATTATCGAAAAATAAATATTTTAAAAATATAAAAATTAGGGCTGGGTGGTGGTGGGCACGCCTTTAATCCCAGCACTCAGGAGGCAGAGGCAGGTGGATCTCTGTGAGTTCGAGGCCAGCCTGGTCTACAGAGCGAGTTCCAGGACAGGCTCCAAAAGCTACAGAGAAACCCTGTCTCAAAAAACCATTAAAAAAAATTAGGATATGAATTGTTCAAGCAAATGAAAGGTCTGTATTAATTCATTAGCTGATGATAACTTACTAGATGATTGCTTCATTCACTGTTAAATTTTAATTGCATAGTCATAACTTTATGAATATATTCTGGCAATAGGCCATTTCTACATTTGACAGCCAGTCCCACTAGTTCTGGGCAAAGCTGGCAGCCATTGCTTTACTTTCACAGTAACAACAACTGTGTACAAAGAATTGACTGTACTCCAGGCCGAGAAATACGAACCAACAGACTCCTACCACACTTGGGGCAAAGAGCACTTGTAACCAGAAACACGGATGCTTCTCCACACATGCCAAGCACTATGTGACAGACATTAGCTGGGTGACTCCTGATTCAATTCCTTTCTGAAACTATATCCTCAAATAGCTCATAGGGTCAAGGTTCAGTTCCATAATATGATCCGTGTTCCAGTGCCAACTTTAAGTCTGGGCCTCTCCTTCTTCTTGCCAACCATCTGTAAGTCAGGGATTTCTATATGCTTTTCTCTGGTTCAATAATTTGTTAAACTAGCTTATAAAGCTCAGGGAAAGTTAAAACATCTTATAAAGCTCAGGGAATATTTCACTTACATTTATCATTTGTGTGTATTGTATGTATACATGTAGGTACCTATGTGCATACCTGTGTGTACATGCACATGTGAAGGCCAGAAGAGGACATTAGATGTCCTTTATCGCTCTGCCTTATTTTTGAGGCACAGTATCCCTCTGAACATGTATTTCACTTTTGTTTTTTGTTTTTGCCTAGGCTGGCAGCCACAGTGACCTCAGTGACCACCCTGCCTTCATATTCCCCAGTGCTGGGGTGTTGTAGGCATGTATGAAACACGCCCTGCTTGTTGCATGGGTGCTGGAGTTGAAATGACTAAGGTGATGTCATTCTTTTTATTGCATTTTATGTTTGCTTAGACAGTTTTTAGCCCTCACCCCCTCTCTCCATTACAGTCATGTTTGCCTTGACAACACATTTGAGATTCCCATGGCCTTGATTATGGCCCAGACGTATTACTCAAAATAATTAATGTAAACTAAAATAACAAAAAGATATGTCTTAAAAAAGTAACTTGTATGCCATGTCTAAAATAATTGTTACGCTCTACCAGGAAATAGTGTTTCAAATACTATGACCCTCATTTAACTTTGATGTAAATTATGGTCTTTGTGGTTTCTGCCTTTAACAACTCTGTACTGCTGAGTTTGGGCACCAAGAGACTTTTCAGAGAGGCACAAGTTTGCTTTCAGTCTGGCCTTCAATAAAAAGGACTTAAAACTTGTAATTGGCTTAATCAGTGTGCTTGTCAATAATCACCTTATGCGAATCGTTTTGCTGGAGTCCCCAGCGAGATCCCCTACACTCCGTGGGACTCGGTCCCGCTCTTGGTCATCCTGGCCCAGAAAGGTTGCAGGGGAGATGCCCCCTGACAAGTGTTCCAGGGACTCACACCTGCCACTGAGTCTGGAGAGGTGTGCAGTGATAGCCATATCCCTCATGCCAAAGTAGAATCCTTTTGATACTCCTAGGAAGTAAGTCTGTACCGAATTCAGTTCCGATTCTGTGTAAATGGAGACAGACGCAAAGGGTTTGGGATCTCCTTGAGATAGGAAGATTCTTTGGGTGAGGGTAGGGTGGGAGGGAACCTTCTTCTTGGTTTGGGAATGAAAGCTGACAAACTCATCCTGGATTTAATGACTTCCTGTGCTGTGAGAACCGTTCTGAGATGGACACATGGCCAACGGATGTCAATGCCCACAGTGCTCAGTATCAGAGTCTACTGCCTGATTCAGTCCTGGCTCACTTTCACTGCTGTGCAGAATCTCAACCCTGTGACATCAGTGCTTGATGACGACCCTGAGGTCCCCTGAGCTTCCCCTCCGTGACTATGAGGATTTCTGAACATTTCTCAGGCCAATTGCCAAGACTTCGAAGACACTGACTTGCCTGAGGCAGAGCCCAATCAGTTTGCCAATAGAAACACCCTTTTCACCAACAGGGTGGGAAGAACTGGAGCAGCAGTAACTATACAACGAGCCACCGTATGGGAACAAGCCTTGCCACAGGGTACATTGGCCCAGAAGGTAGAGCAGATTGCTCTTATGCAAACCGAGTATCCGGAAAGGACAAATGAGTAAATATTTATACAGAAGCAGGTATGCTTTGGGTATCCTTCATGTCCGTGCCATGATTTATAAAGATAGAGACCTATTGACTGCTGAAGAAAACACTGTTTAAAACAAAGAAAAATTCTCACTCTCCTTACAGTGGTCTGCTTTCCCGAGGAGGTGGCTGTTAGTCAGTACACAGGGCATCAAACAGCAGCACACCTGAAGCCAAGGCAGCCAGAGGGCAGAGCAGGCAACCTGACCAGCAGAAGAGAGAGATGCTGGTGGAGCCCCTTTCCGTTTTCCCCATTGCATTTCCTGATCCACAGCTCCTTCCCCAGCTGACCTGCTCCCAGGAAGAAGAGAACAAGATCTGCTCCCAAGACGCAAAATAGGATCCAACTGGATGGTGAAACTTGCCAGACTCGGGCATTACCCTCCCTTGAATTCCTTTCGCTGCGCCAGCTGCATCAGGCTAGCCATTTGAGTGCCAGCCAACTAACCAAGTTATTATGTTCCAGGTATCTGATTCTGCATCTCCGAGACAGGGCAGGCTGCCTCTAAATGTCTCTTCTGCTCACAGGCCAGCCAAGGCAAGGGGCAAAATGGATCTTCATGATTCGTGTGAGGGAACTAGCTCTTTGTGAGAAATCAGCGGTTGATTTCACAGATGAGGCCTCTTCATGTTGGGTCTAAGTATCTGTTAGTGTTTGTGGACACTTTCTCAGGATGGGCGTGAGCTTGCTATCCACAGAGAGACTGCTCAGACAGTGCTCAAGACCCTCTTACAGTGGTTATTCCTGGTTCAGGCTGCCCTGTCAATTGGATCAGATATGGACCTGCCTTTACTTTGTCCATAGCTCAGGTGGTCAGTTGGGCCTTAAATGTAACTTGTTATCTCCACTGCACCTACCCACTGCAGGGCTCTGGACAGGTTCAACACATGAACTGGACTATTAAGTCAACCCTCTCTAAATTAATTTTGAAAAGTGGTGAAAATTGGCCCAACCTTGAGGTGGGAGTCCCCTCTGTGTGCTGTGATTGCCATTAATGAATAAAAAAGCTGCCTTGACCTGTTGATAGGGCAGAACTTGGGTAGGCGGGCAGGACTGGACTGAATGCTGGGAGAAAGAAGGGCGGAGTAGGAGGTACGCCAGGGAGCCACCGCTGCGGGAGACAGACGTGCTGAAACTTTGCTGGTAGGCCACAACCTCGTGATGATGCACAGATTAATGGATGTTGGTTAAATTAAGATGTAAGAGTTAGCCAACAAGAAGTTAGAGCTAATGGGTCAAGCAGTGATTTAATTAATACAGTTTCTGTGTGGTTATTTTGGTTCTGGGCAGCCGGGACAAATAAGCGGCCTTCTCCTACACAAGCTTTTATACCTGGCCCTTCTCAAGGCAAGAGGTACCCTCTACAAGGCATGATTTACTCCTTATGAGATTATGTTTTGAAAGTATCTTAGTCATCATTCTATTGCTATGAAGAGACACCATGATCAAGGTGTCTTTTCTTATGAAAGAAAGCATTTAGCTGGGATCTTGGTTATAGTCTCAGAGGTTTAGCTCACTGACATCATGGTGGGTAGCATGGCTGCATGGCCGCATGGCCGCATGGCAGCATGCAGGCAGGTGCTGGGACAATAGCTGAGAGCTATCCTTTTTCTAGGCAGAGAGAGAAAGACATGAGGCTTGGCATGGGCTTTTCACGCATCAAAGCTCCACCCCCAGTGATGGATTTCCTCCAATAAGGCCACACCTCCTAATCCTTTGAAATAGTGCCCCTGGTGACTAACCATTCAAATATATGAGCCTGTGGTGACCATTATTCAAACCAACACATGAGGGCAACAACGGGTTGCCCTGTTCAAGTAACCATATCATTGAAAAATTACTAATTGGTTTCTTTTAAAGTATCTATAGTCTCTCCAATAGGTCCAGACTGTGGTTCATTCTAGGGTTTGAGACACCCGGGGGTGCCAAATGTGCATCAAGAAGTTTCAGAAAGAAGGACCAACCTGCCTGCAAAGGATCTCATACTGTCATCCCAAGAGCACCAACTGCAATCTAGGTAGTTGCGATTCCTGACTGGATTCATCTCTTCTGTGCTAAGCCTGCTCCAGACCAGGATGGGAAATGGATCAGAGCCACTCAGGCCAAGACTCACAAATTGGCGCTTTATTTGGTTATATATCCCCCCTTTCTGCCTCTTGAAATACTAATTCCACACTTACTCTTTGTTGTTGTTGCTTTTTTGAGACAGGGTTTTCCTGTGTAGCCCTGGCTGTCCTGAAACTTGTAGACCAGGCTGGCCTCTAACTCAGAGATCTGTTCATCTCTGCCTCCTGAGTTCTGGGATTAAAGGTGTATGAGACCACATCTGGAATCATGATTGTTCTTAACTCAGAAGCATATTTTGCTCTCACAGAGACTTGGTTTGCCTGTGCCAACTGCTGTATGCCCGCAAAACATCTGTATAACAATTCAGTTTAATGTATAGTTGTACATGTATTCCCCCATTTGTATGCTTACTGAGGACCCCTGGTGGTGCAGGAGAGCTTCACCTCTCCTAGTTCCAGTGAGGTAGGAGTGGGGTGACAGGGACTGCTGCCCTGAGAACTATGAACCTAACCAGAGGAGAAAGCGGCCTACAGCAGATACATTTCAGAGGTAGACGGTAGACATCTTCACTCCATGACCAGGAGGCGTCTCTGGCGGAAGTAGGCCTCCAGACTTTAGCTGGCTTAATCAGCATGATTATCAATAACTATCGTAAATCACTTCAGAATCAAATCAAAGTCTTCGTGGTTGCCCAGCAAGCACTCCTATCCACTGAGCTCTCTTGCCAGCCCACACTTACTGTTTTTACCAGACCCTGCTGTGTGCTCACCACTTCAGTAGCTAAGACAGGTACCAAGTGTTCAAATGTTCAGGGCTATGTGGGACATCTCATGCAAATCACACAAGAGAGGTTTTTCTTCCCCTGTGCTTTAAGAGAGAGAATGAGTGAGAGACAAAGGATGGGAAAAAATAAAAATTATCTTCATTGTGAAGCTTTCCTTAGTTCTTAACCAGCCTGCTGAAGCACCGTGATATAAGGTGTTGTTTCCTAAGTCCCAGCAGGAGCCAGACAGGTAGCATTAATGAATGGGAAGGAGAGCTAACATTAGTGAACATTAGGAATGGATAATCTGAGTTTCTATTTTCATTATGTTTTCGTTTATTTAGCTTTGTGTGTTTGGGTGTGGGGAAGTGTGGAGGTCACAGAGTGTGTGTGTGTGTGCCTGGGCTAAAGGGGAAGTATGGAGGTCAGAGTGTGTGGGTGTGTGCAGACTAAGGGGGAGCGTGGAGGTCCTGCAGGAGTGGGTTCTCTTTTTCTACCATGGGGTTCCAAAGATTGAGCTCTGGTTGTCAGAATTTTCCATAAACCATCTTTGCTCATTGAGCCATCTTGTTGGCCCACTTCTCATTTTTTAATAAAGACATTTTTCTTTTATTTTCTTTCTATTTTAATTGATTTTATTGAGCTATACATTTTACTCTGCTTTTCTCCCTTCCTCTTCCCTCCCCTCTCCTCCAACCATCTCCTATGATCCATGCTCCCAATTTACTCAGGATATTTTGTCTTTTTCTACTTCCATGTAGATTAGATCTATGTAAGTCTCTCTTGGGGTTCTTATTGTTGTCTAGGTTCTCTGGGATTATGAATTGTAGGCTGGTTTTCTTTGCTTTATGTCTAAAAGCTACTTATGAGTGAGTACATATGATATTTGTCTTTCTGGGTCTGGGTTATCTCACTCAATGTGATGTTCTCCAGATCTATTCATTTGCCTGCAAATTTCAAGATGTCATTATTTTTTTCTGCTGTGTAGTACTCCATTGTGTAAATGTACCACATTTGCCTTATCCATTCTTCGGTCAAGGGGCATTTAGGTTGTTTCCAGGTTCTGGCTATGACAAAGCTGCTATGAACATAGTTGAGCACATGTCCTTGTGGTATGATTGAGCATCCTTTGGGTATATACCCAAAAGTGGTATTGCTGGGTCTTGAGGAAGGTTGTTTCCTAATTTTCTGAGAAATCACCACACTCACTTCCAAAGGGGCTGTACAAGCTGTACTTCCACGAGCAAAATAAAGATATTTTTACAGAAAAATATTTATCTGTAATTAAAAAAGAAAGCAATACTGATGGTAGTAGACTTTCTTTCTCAGTATCAGATAGTGGGGCTGATGGGAGTTGCAATGCATTAGATTTCTTGCCCCATGTAAAGTGGTTATCACCATTAGATTTGATATCATCAGATTTGTTTTCACATATAAAGAAGGTACTAATATTTTATATGAAATATATGTACTTTTAATTTTTAGCACTTTTTTTGAGACAAGATTTCTCTGTGTAACAGCCCTGGCTATTCAGGAACTCACTTTGTAGATCAGGCTGGCCTCGAACTCACAGAGATCCTCCTGCCTTTGCCTCTTGAGTGTTGGGATTAAAGGCATGCGCTACCACTGCTCAGCTGAAATAAACATACTTTTAAGTTTTAGATAAATATTTTTTAAGCTACAAGACCGAGAGTCTTCTTAAGAAGTTAGGAATTGCCTGTTTGTAGTCTCCGAAAGAAATGCTATCTTGTGGTTGTATTTGTGGGGGGTCCAGTGCAGTTCAGAGGATCATCTGTGGCAGCTGTACTTTCAGTTTCAAATGACCGAGTTTATTCACCATGTAGTAAGAGAAAGGAAGAGAACAAATTTCAGGATGACAGAAAATAAAACCTCGCCAGATCTGCCGCTTGTGACATCCAGCAGAGAGAACTAGGGTGGCCAGACCGGGAGAACAAAGGAGACATCATCCATGAAGTGGGCTTAACACTTCCTTTAGGAATCCACTGGGGAAGACACAGCCATGCTGGAGTTCTCATCCTTCAGCCTCTCTGCGCATGAGCTTCTGGCTCCTCTACACACCGCAGACATTTTTACACCACAGGATCAAGAAGAGTAATCTGGTGGAAAGGGGTTCTCCCTTAGGCTTTTCTCTAGTACACGATGTTTTTAGTATCCTTGGGTGCTCATTTTCTCATTTCAAATCCAGGGAGCTGGCTCGTTGCTGCACAAGGGACTTTAGGGGACACTTAGAAACAACCATGCTTGGATCTGAAGTGGCTTCCAATGCCAGCTTCCTGGTAAGCATAGATAGCTCGTGATGATTGGCAATATTTGCATATTACAGTGGGACTGTTCAGGTAGAGGGGCATATGGGAAATAGATGGACTTAGGTTGTTCCCTATAGCACCGACGTCAATCATAAATGAGGCTGTAACACAGACAGGAGTATTTTCCCAGTCAGAGAAAGAAGAGCTACGAAAACTTTTCATAATGATGGCTTTATATATTGATGAAGTATAAAAAAATCTTCATAAATATTTAAAGTGAACTAGTGTGACCTATGAGCAATAATAATAGAGTTTTACTCTGTGCACAGAATAATCTACAATCGCTACAGTAATTTACATCTTGATGGATGGATATTTAATATATTCATTTTATCTGTACAAATATAAGTTTAGTCAATTCTCCTCTTTTTTATTTATTTACTTATTTTTTTCACTGCTAAGATACTAAGAGTAGAAAACAAGCAAGTATGGAGGGTGGGGGGCAACATTGTTTCAATTCTTCTCTACCTAATCTTGCCCTAGCCCTAGCTATGCAGAGTGAGTGAGCATTTCTAGAGGCATTGGTGCCCTTGTTACACCCAGATCATGAAGTCCCCCCCCCCAAAACCAACTAGGAGACCGAGTCCTGTATGTAAAAGCAAAGAGCCTTTATTCTTAACACAAATTTGCAAACTTGGACTCTCCCCATGTCCAATGTTTTGGAATGGTCTGAGAGCCCTGAGCTCAGTTAGGATTGGTTTTTTTATAGTAGTAAAGGTAGGGGTGAGGGACTTCTAAGGTTCAGGACCCCTGATTGGCTGACATTTGTCTAGGGGTGTCCTGGTGAGAAGCCATGGGTGTGTGCTGGCAGGTGAGCCTATCTACAATGGTTGGAATGTTTCCAGGTGGTGCCTGGGTAGTCTCAGTTTGTGGTCGTTCTTGGAACCAGGTATTGTCTTAGGGTAAATTGCTGAGACTCAGGCCTCTCTTGAGCTTGTCATGGCTGGGTCCTACACTCTCTCCTTTCACTTGAGGTCACTTGAGGTTACCAGAATTTAGAATGACATCCACATGCCAGTGGCTCAATAGCAAAACAAAAAGGTAGGAATGAAGGTCTCAAACATGGTGCTGAGGGCCCTGCCTGCTCCCTTCTTTTGTTATGAAGGAATGAAATGTCTGCCCAGGCAATGCTGACGCAGGCATGGGCAGCCCGCATATGGCGGTTCTGTTGAACTTGTCCATACTGGGTTTCATGGTCTAAGTTGATGAGGACGACTGACCAGGTCTCTTCCTTAAAAGAGCACCAGATCTCATTACAGATGGTTTTGAGTCACCATGTGATTGCTAGGAATCAAACTCAGGACCTTTGGAAGAGCAGGCAGTACTCTTAACTACTGAGGCATCTCTCCCCTAAATGAACCAAGTAAGCTCCACTGGAAGGACCAGGTAACTTCCTGGAATGTTGGGAGCTGTAGTTCCTGAAAATAGCAACAAAGCATCATGGGAAAGTACAGTGGCCTATGTATGGATTTTGTCCACATGAGCCCTACAACATGTGCCTCGGGACCACTCAGCTGGAGAGTTTCCAAGAACAGTCCTGACCAAATTCCATCTTGGTCAGTGTTATGGTAAAAATAAAATGCCGCAGGTCCCCAAGTGGTGGCAGTGGGCAACAGGCACGAGACCACGAGACCATGACCATAGTGGGCCACAAAGGCAGCCGGTCCCAGGCAGGGAGCCATATGGCCGGTGAGAGACAGAGACCTACTAGGCACACCATGCAGAGAAAGTGGGTATTTATTTAGTGGGTTATGGAAGGGAAAAGGAAAGGGGAGAAGGGGGGAAGGGAGAAGAGCAGAGAGAGAGGCAGAGAGAGAGAGAGAGAGAGAGAAATGGGTGGGGGGAGAAGTAGGGAGAAGGGAGAGAGGCAGAAGCTGCCTCTTCAGGAGAGAGACAGAAAGGAAGGTGCTCAGGCTAGAAGTGGAAGCAAGATCTGCTTGCCTCAGCGGATGGGGGAGGGAGTGGGTGGGGCTTGTCTCTTAAAGGGACAAGTCAGTATATAAAGTTTTATTAAATCTTGTATTAATTTGATCAAAATGGTGGAACTGGTTTTTTCTCTGTTGAACCTCAGGGTTAACAACCTCTCTGGCTAAGCCAATAGATTCTCTTATGTGGCTACTTCCTCGTTCCTGAGGCTGAAAATTCTTTATTTGGCTACTATGACCAACATGTCCTATCAGGACTAATCAACTCATCCTAGCCCAGACTTCACTTTTTCTTCCTTAAAAATCACTCCTGCTAAGCCACTTTCTGTTGCTTCTACCCGATGCAGATTCAGCCACCTTGTCTCTCTATCTTGTTTAATAAAGGATCTCTTTGTGCTGGGAATTGGTGTTTGGGTGTTGTCTGTGCCTAATCTGGGGTCCTAGAAGGCAGCACCCCACGGGGCATGGGTCCCTTCAGGTGTTGCACAGTTCAAAGGGCAATATTCAGGTGACCAGAGGAAGTAACCAGTTTATAAATATACAAGGGCTGGCTATTTTACAAGGTCCCACAATGCTCCATTTGTTAATTTTCACCACAGCAGCAATCTGCTGTTAGGGTCCTCGAGAAGTCCCCAAAAGATCACCAGTCATGATGCAATCAGCAAGAGTGTTTATTATACCATATGCATGTGGGGTCGCATGCCTGTACAAAATGGCCATGACCCCGAGAGGAATGTGTAAAGTTCTTTTAAGCACAGGTACAGGAATTTTAAAAGCAGTGTGACCAGTCTTCTTAGGATTGGCTTATGCAGGTGGCAATCATATTAGCACATTTCTAATTGGTTAGTGCTAGAAGGGGTGGGCCAAGGCTATAGTTTTTCCATTCTTGGGCAAGTCTTCATGTTGTGGTGACTTCTAACTAAATTTTTTTCATTGCTATTTATAATTTCATAATTTTGCTGCTATTATGAATTTTAATGTAAATATCTGTGTTTTCTGATGGTTTTAGATGACCCCATGAAAGGATTGGTGTATCCCAGGGGTCATGACTCACAGGATGAGAACCATGATCTAGTTGGAGGTGAAAGATGGGTCTATAAACAAAGTGGGATAGAGCAGATCAAAGGTATCTTCTTTGCCCCCAGAAAGATGAGGCCAACTCATTATAAGAGCCAACAGTTAACCTCTAAGTCCCACCTGCTCAAGGACAAGGTAACATCCTGGAATGCTGGGAGTTGTAGTTCTGGGGAAATAAGTCACATGGCTTTATTTCCCTAAACAAACTTTTTTGAACCAGCTACCCCAGATGTGCTTGATCATACGTGAGTGGGAGGTACATAGACAGGAATTATGTCAGGATGTATGTTTGCCCCTGATGGGAAATGCCACGAATGATGGATTTTGCCTTTGTAAGCCCTGCAAAATGTGTCCTATGGTCTCTCGCTGAGTCCATTTTTCTGGTCAGTACTTACTTAATTAAGTTTGCTTCAAATTTGGCTCAGAATTGTGGAACTGGTTTTTCTCGTGAATCTCAGGGTTACCATCATTACTCCTGGCACGTGTGAAAGGATCCTGTTTGAAAATGGGGTCTTTGCAGGTGTAATTAACATCCTTGAGATGAAGTCATCTAAATCACCCTAAGCTTCATGACTAATGTCTTTTTAAGAGAAAGGAGAGGGTGATTTAAATTATGGACGTGGGGGAGAAACACAGAGAGGAAGGTCATGAAAGGATGGAGAGACTGGAATGGTACATCTCCCAGCCGAGGAGCACCCAGATTGCTGACACCCACCCAAAGCTGGGAGTTAGGCCTGGGGTACATCTTCCTATACCTCAGGAAGGGATCAACTTGCTAACAGCTTGCTTTGAGACTTTAGTCTCCAGAACTGTTGAGAGAATTAATTTCTATTGTTACAAGGCACCAAGTTTCTGGCTGTTGGTTCTGGCAGCTCTAGGAAACTCTGATGATTTGTATCAGGAGTGAACAGATAGGGCAATTTCCCATAATGCAATAGAACTTTTGGGCTCAGAGGAGAGACTGGAGTCTGACTTCTGGCTCCACCCCTTACTAGTGAGGGACGTGAGGATCTGTCCTCTGTAGACCTCGGCTTTCATTTCTATAAAACTAGCTTCCCTGAGGGAGACTTTCCCCAAATAAAGCCAGTGATAAACTTTTGTAGACTGAAAACTCTCCAAGGGCAGATTTACATCTAGTAGACACCTTATCTTCTTTGGAGTAGACATGCTTGTCTGTGCTTACCTCCTGATCTGAGCCTGGTACTGGGAACATGGTAACGGCAGCATGTGTGCCTGTCTTTACGGTTGTGTCTCCCACTCCATATTCATCCCCCAGCAAATAGGCAACGTGAGTCTTGAGAAGAGCAGACGTCAGCTGCAGAGGGGTCCATGGAACGAATGAAGAATGCAGGCAGGGTGCTAGTAGCCTGTGAGGACAGGGTGTGGTTTAGACTGGACATGGGATCGCCTAGCAGACACACCTGGGCTTACCTATGAGAGTGTCTCCAAAGAGGTTTAACTGAGGAGGCAAGACTCATGGGGCAGGATTCCAGATGGAATAAAAAGGGGGAAGGGAGAACCATAACTGATCATCCCTTTCTGCTTCCTGATTGGGAACGAACTGTGACTAGACACCTCCTGCTCCCCCTGCCACGACTTCCCCATTATGTTGGACCATCCCTTCCTAGACTGTGAGCCAAAATAAATCCTTCTCTGAAGTTGCTTCCATCCAGTATTTTCTCATAGTGATGAGGAAAGTCACTGACATCCAGAGGAAGTGTTATCTCTAACCAAAGAGTTGCTAAAGGTATTCTTAGTTGCACTGTAAGTTCTTTCTCTGCTAAAGCAAAACTTGCAGTCTTTGTAATCCCAGGTCCATATCTGGAGACGTCTCTTCTTTATTAAACTTACATGCGTATACACATTCCCTATACATATTCTGTACCAAAACAAAGTAGGGCTACCAGCTTCAGAATTACTCATCAGACCAGCTGTCCAAATATGAGGTTATTTTCAGTTATAGATCATAGCTGAGCACAGAATCAACTTGCAAAATTAAGGGTTATAGGGTTTGGGTATCTCAGGGGAAAGGAAGGAAGGCCTGCCAAAAAAACCCCCTAAGTATTATAAATTAACCCAGCAGGTGCAAGAGCAGAGGAAGCTACAGGAAGCCATGGGTTGACAGCAGGAAGCTACAGGGAGCCATGGTTGACAGCAGGAAGCTACAGAGAACCATGAGTTGACAGCAATAAGGCTCACCAGGAAGCAAACAGGAACTGGGAAGAGGAAAAAGGTGTTTTGAGATGCCAAATGCTCTGCATGGGATCTGTGTTACTTCCTAAAAAAAGAACTGAAAAGAGTTTACTTGTGCATATTTTATATAAAAAGTAGAAACATTTGTGTTTATTAAACAGTTACATAAGAAAGATTAGCCCTTAAAGGGTTTTATTTTGTTGAGTGTTGCTGGCTTCTTTGAGCCTCCAGTTGCCAGGCTTCTTGAGCCTCCTTATTCCCCAGGGAAAGGTGAGTGCGCTATCTGCCTATTCCGTAGCCCCACAACGCAGGACATTCAGACACGATAGGGAGTCGAGTAAAGCAGGAACTATTACCTTGAGCGCCAGATTGTATAGGTTAAGTGACAGGGTGTGATGTGGGGGTACCTCTATCCAATGAGAGGCAGCCAAATCCTCCCTCTGGCAGGAGGGGCATTTACCTAATTTTTGTTGTCTCATCCTTTCTCAAACCCGAGCCAGGCTTTTTCTGGCCTATAGGCCTTGAGGTACAGGCCCTGAGATAATTTTGGCTCAACATCTTCCCCTTTTGTTTTATATCCCACCCTCTACCCTGGTCACCAAGCTAGAATAGCCCATTGGGGAGAGAGTACGGGTCAGGGCCACCCCTAGGGTTTCAGCCTAGACACCCTCAAATTGAGAGTTCACCTGTGGGGTGAGATGTATCGAGCTATCGTACTGTACTCGGAGGGCCATGTACCTGTTGTAGCTGTGTTTGGAATGCTTGTTTCAGCCTTTGGAGAACACATGGGCCAAAAAGACAGATCAATAAACAAATACCATTGGCCCAATTAGGGAAGAGATGAGTGTGGTAGGCCATGGGGGCCAATTAAACCAGATCTCATAGGGGGGCCCTTGACTTAAATGCATCAATATTTTTTCTTAACTCATCCAAGCCTCTCCTATGTTGTAAGGTTACCCTTGCTAAATGTTAAGAAAAATCCTCTCCACCGGCGCACAGAAATCCAATCAGGTCAAGTCAAACCAAATTAAAATGCCCATGTTTTAATAAATACAGCACTCTCGGGTGGCCAAGAACATGGCAGGGGAGAGAGAAAACTGGGAAGCACATACAAAACCCGGGACCACATGTTCCTCCTCTGGGTACCCACTTTAATACCCTGTGGGAGAAGTCCTGACCATGGCATGCTGGGATTTGGAGTTCAGATCAATGCAACTTCCAGGCCAGGGGGCTGAGATGGATGTCAGGGTGATGCTCCCAACTTAACATCACATTCCAGACTCTTTGGAAATAGGGGTGACAGGAAGTTGAGGTGATAATTATGACCAACATTTTAGGCTCTCTTTGGAAAAAGGGACGTAGACTCAAGTCTGACTACTTCTTGTGGGCATGGGATGATGTGGAAGAGGGGAGAGCATTTTGTATGGGCAGACTTGAGACCTCTATGAGACAGACCCCTGAAGCTGCAGCATCCACCAGCAGCATTCCCTTGGGAAATGAGGCAAGGAAGTTTTTGGTGTCCTCTGAAATGTTGAATATATATGTTTTAATTTTTTAAAAAAATGTTTTTCCTTCTAAGAGTGATCCACTCTTGGTTCTCGCTCATTCAGCTGCTCCACCCACTAGTCCAGCTCCTTGGTGACCGCCTTGTTGTCCATGGTGGCATGCTGAGCATCTCAGCCCTTGTGTGACAGGCCTCCTTAAAGAAGGTCATCCATTTAATATATTGGGATCCCTCAGGGTAGCCTTAGCCAGATCATACCAGTCCTTGGGGACAAAAGGATGGTAGGCTACCTCCTGAAGGAGGGTCATGGCCCAAGGGGAGTTGGGGTCATCCTCAGCCACTGCCTTCCTCAATTCTTTCTGGTCTTTAGATTCCCAAGGGTACCAGGCTAGGGGGCGATCAGGGCTGGGGACAGCATTGACTGAGAAGGCTTGGGGTCTGTAAACCCTAGCCCTATAGGCCTCAGTGTAAGTATCCACCTGAGGCTCCGCTCCACGTTCCTCCCGGAGGCTGGTATATTTATTTCCTCCTGGCAAGGATGGAGCTCCCTTATTTGTCCTGTTCCCATCCCCCATTTTATCCTTTCCAGGACAGCTGGGGGCATAAGGAGGCGGCCAGTCCTCATCACAGACAATATCTACTTTCCTTTTTTGTCTTTGCCTTTGTCTGCTGTATTCCATCCCCCCATTCTTGATCTTCTTCACTCTCTTCTGTCTCCTTTTTCCCTGTTCTTTTGGTTAATCAGTTACTTTTGGATTTTTTAGACCTCTCCCGATCTTTGACCTCTTCCTACTCCTCCTTGCCTGTCTCCTCTCCCAAAGTTGCGTTACCCATCATGGAGTCCCAATCACCTAGAGACCACTTTGACCTGGAATCAGTGCCCCACGTTGGGGGTCAGTCACTGGCTTCTTTGAGCCTCCAGTTGACAGGCAGGGAAAGGTAAGTGCCCTATCCACCCATTCCGCAGCCCCACGATGCAGGACAATCAGACGTGAGAGGAAGTCAAGTCAAACAGAAACTCTGTTTATTACTGTGAGCGTCAGCTTATGTAGGTTAAGTGATGTGGTGTGATGTGGGGGGACCTCTATCCAATGAGAAGCAGCCAAACTCACCCTCTGGCTGGAGAGGCATCTACCTAATTTTTGCTGTCTCATCCTCATTCAAACCCGAGCCAGGCTTTTCTCTGTCCTACAGGCTTCGAAGTACTTGAGCCAGGCTTATTTCTGTCCTATAGGTCTTGAGGTACAGGCCCTGAGATAATTTTGGCTCAACAGAGTGTGGTGAGAAGCTGTCCATGTATACATCCTCAGAAGGCATCAGAAGATTTGTGGTTTGGTGTAAACTTACAGGAAGAATTATAGAGCTTGTTCCACTATTAGTTTAGTAGAAATGATTCCACGTGTCTGGGCATGCTGCCATGAGCAGTAATCCCAGTGTCCAGGAACTTAGGCTGGACTGCGTGTTTGAGACCAGAGTCTATCATCCATGGATGAAGCTAAGAAGCTAGATACAAGTTCCTCACCCTCCTTCCAGCTGCCCAGGCCCAGTGTGCAGCGACTGCAGTACAGGCAAGCCACCCACACACTCTATAAATGATTTCCCTTTTGCTCCCAGCTCCTGCCTAAATTGCTTATCCCGGGCTGTTCTACTACCCTGCATTTCCATGTTGTCTGATGATTCGGGAAGCTTTAAAGTAATAGTTTCAAACATATTTTTTACTTTTTGAGTGAGTCAGGATGCTTTTTCCATTGGCACCTAAGAACTTTATAGGCTCAAGAGTTCTCTCAATTTCATAGAAAATGGAAGATCTGATTTTCTGTAGGATTTTGCCAACTGATTCCCTCCTCCACTTTCAAGAAGCCTAGGACTTTAGAGCATAAGCGTGCTGGAGATGGTGTTTCACTTGTGTTTGAAGGGACCAGGTGCTGTGGTAGAAAGATAAAAGTTCAGAGCAAGGAGCTCAGCATCCCTTGGGAAAGGCAGTTCAGTCCTTGTGGTTTTTTTTTTGTAAATATGTTTGTACATGACCCCCAACAAGAGGGGTTAAACTTGGATTTCCTTCAGAATTGGAGTTCTATGTTTTTAAGCATATCTAAAAACTTCCTGGTTCTGAATTCTCATTTCCAGTAATTACATAATGATGAGTAAAGAATAGGGGATAGTTAAAGCATCAAATGATGTGAGCCCCCAGCATTATACCTAGAAGCATAGCTGACAGATCACTAGACAAACTCATGGGAGTAGCGAGAAACCCTGTTGGCAGAGCTTCAAATAGCCACCTTCAATTATGTAAAAATCTTGTGAAGCTATAGCCTCCCTCCTTTCCATAGTGGGATTCCTCCCAAAATATCCCAGCAGTGGATAAATCATTGAGTAATAACTTCTTACTGTGCTGGCAACTGGATGATCTTTTCCTACATTGTGGGGCCCTGATATAAAAGCATTCACTCAGCCAAACCTTTGTTCTCATAGGCAAATCTACATAAACCTACCCCTTGTAATTATTCTTATTGACAGGAGTTCTGACAAGGGAAGGAGCCCTTCTAAAAGACTACATAGGAACCTCAAAAAGACAGGCACTGAGCAGGAGAGATAGCATGTCTGCCCTGCCCTTACTGATAAATAGGTCTGGGCGGCCCTAAAATCTTCAACAGCCAACTCAGGAGAGTGTAGCCTATGGCCTTTGCTTTACCCTAACAAGCTATTAATATTTTGTACTTACCTTCACCTTGGTTTTACTAACACAAGATCTTAGCCTAGGCAATTAACTGTTTATGCCTTTACCCCTAGAGATACAGGAAAAAAGCTAGGGTCACTAAACCAGCCCCAGAGAAAGGAATTCCTTCTCCCCTGGGTGCCAGTAGGCACCCCACTAGAGGCTGAAAGTGGCAGTCTCCAAAGAAATTCCCTTTTAATTCAGCTAGCAAGATACACATCAAGTGCCATTACCTCCCTTCTGCAGCTTGCACTGGTTGCCATGGTTACCACAAATGCACCACCATGCTCCCAGTTGCTGTGGAAGGAGCGGAAGTGCTCAGAGAGTACACAAATCTGTAGCATTTTTCTTCCCTACATCTATCAGTTACAAACTCTGGCTTAACTAACCACACAAATGTAGTTTACACAAAACCCCCCTTTTTCTCTTCTTAGAATTCTGTACTGACTTAAGCCCTATCCTTAACTAATCCTCCTGGTATCTACAGAGGAGCTTCACAGCCATGCCCCTTCTGAGACATAAGGCACCTACTTGCCTTATCAGTCTCCATCCATCTCGTCAGCCTTAAGAAATAGCATAGTGCCATTGTTATTTCCTATGGAATTGCTAACTATGCCTGCATGAGTATATAAACTGGAAACCTTGTGGGATTGGGAGGAACATCAAAAAGGAACAGCAAGGAACAGCAAGGACTGGTGAGGAACATCCAGAGCACTGGAGAGCACATAGGAAGAATAAATGGGACATGATGAAAAGATTCATGTGAGCTAATTTATTTAGACTACCCTCAGACCTTTTTAATCAATTTTTGTCTGCTCTAGTGGTCCTTCTGAATCCTGAGAGGTTTAGAGGGACCGGCACCCCAACATAAACCTTGATAATTGAAGAGGTAGAAAAGGAATAAATCTATTTTCCTCTAAAGCTTAAAGTCGTGTGACTTAGTGATGCCTGCATTTATTCGATGAAGGTCATGGTGTGCTCAGCTTCAAGGTCGAGACACGGAACCACTTTTTGCAGTTACTGTGGCTTTTCAATTTGAAAAGAAAAGTTCTTTGGTGTGGGAGGTCCTTCTGCCTATGTGTTGTTTTTATTGGTTAATGAATAAAGAACTGCTTTGAGCCTATAGCAAGGGCAGAACAGAACTAGGCGGGAAAAGCTAGGCTGTATGCTGGGAGAAAGAAGGGTTGAGTCAGAGAGAAGCCATGGAGCTGCTGGAGACAGATGCTGGGAACTTTAGCCGGGAAGCCACTGTCACGTGGTGATACACAGATTAACAGAAATGGGTTAAATTAATATAAGAGTTAGCCAATAAGAAGCTAGAGCTAATGGGCCAAGCAGTGATTTAATTAATACAGTTTCTATGTAATTATTTCGGTTCTGGGAGGCTGGGACAAACAATTGCTTTCTTACTACAGTTCTTAAATTGTATTAATAGTTTAGGTGTGATACCTCTAAACAGCTTCTTAAAGCCTTATTATCTCAGGTAGAACTCCAGCATTCAGGTCAGACAGTTAACTCTAACCTGAAAGGTCATTATTGCTCTGTTAGGGAGCCTGACCTGGTGGTGTGGCTCAGGGATGATGGTGTGTGTGTTTGTTCTTGGGCGCATGTGCACTTGTTCTCACAAGTGTGTGAAGGTCGAAGGTCAAAGTCAGGTGTTTTTCTCAATTACTGTTCACCCTCCTTTTTTGAACAGGGTCTCTTGTGAACCTGGAGCTTGCTGATTCAGGGAGCTGCTTAGGGAGCTCCTGGGGTCCTATTCTCTTCTTCTCCTCAATGTCAGGATTACAAACACATCCTGACACCTTGGCATCTACCTGGGTGCTGGGGATCCAATCCTGTCTTCGTTTCCTAATATGTAAATGCATATGGGTATATTTATATATATATGCATATAAACGACATGTGAGACTGAGGCATTCTGAAAGCGGCATCCAATGGAGTTAAAATAAAGGGAGCAGAGAGAGCATTGCACAGGGCTGGGCTCAGAAGCATCTGTATGCACAGAGCTGGAAGCCAAGGAGCAGCTGCTGTGACTGTTCAGGCCTGTTCTCTCCTCTCCCACCGTTCAGCATCCCTTCCCAACTTCACGTCCTCCTTTCTTTTTCTGCTTTGAGGTGCTATTTTTTTTCTTTCTTCTCCAGTGAAAAGCTAATGGATCTATTTTCATACAGAAAAAAATAGCGTTGTGGGACTTTTCATCTTAAGGTTTGTGGTTCTCTAGAGTTGGAGGGCCTGTCTGAATAATAAGAAATGGCAAGAAATACCCTTCAGGCTGGCAGGGTTGCTCAGTGGGTATAGGTGCTTGTGGCCATGTCTGACAATGAGTTCCATAACCAGGACCCAGGTAGAGGGAGAGAACTGACCCCATAAAAGTGTCCTCTAACCTTCACATGTGTGCCATGGAAGGTTACACACATACACACGCACATGCACGCACGCACACACACACACACTCACACACATGCACACACACACACACGCGCACACACATACACACATGCACGCAAGCACACACACATGCACACACACACACAGAGTGAAAACAGAAGAAATGTTCTTCAGTGTAGATTCTGAGTTTCCATTATCTGTTGGGGAAAGCAGGTTTACCTTGTGAAACAAGAGTAGCTTTTAAAATGACCCGGTGGTACTGAGAGATTGCACATGAATGCGTGCATGTGTGTGTGTGTATGTGCGTGCATGTGTGCATGCATATGTGTGCAAGTATATGCCTGGAGGCCACAGGAAGACATGGGGTGCCCTGTTCTATCACTCTCTGGCAGCCACACCTGGCTTTTTAGTGTGGGTGTTCAGATTCAAGCCCTGGTCCTTAGGCTTGCGCGGCAGGTGCCTGTGCTAACCTGCCGAGCAGAATTCCCAGCTCTGCTCTGAGATTTAACCCCCTGCCGGAAGACATTCCCAGAGTTCAGTGTGTGACAGGGTGTGCCTATAAAATGAACCTTGGTGTGAATTAGGAGACAAGAGAGGGCAGCACAGGTAACCTAGGGAACAGCCTGCTCTGTGTCACAGAAGTGTCTGCGAATACCACATGGAGTGCAGAAATTTCCCTGCAAATGTTCTGTTCTTCAGCGTGCTAGCTCTGCATTGATTTATTACTTGGTATTCCTGTGCAGTTACAGGGCAGGAAAAATTTGTAGTAACGTTGCCTCGAGGCACTGTGGAACTCCCAATTTCCTTTTAAATAAATGACTTTTAAATTAAATAAGTAATTTAGTGGAAACCTTTAAAAAATGAAACTGTATACAAAACTACCACATCAAGCAGGAAGAGCAGCACTGACCTCCCCCTCCCCCGTGAGGGGGCTGTGGCAGTTGAGGGCTGAACCAGGCTTACTCAGCTTCCCAGTATTGACTTTTCCCACACCTGATTCCCTGGCTTCATGTGAGTGTAACATATTTAAAAAATCGAAGTCTAATTTGGGAAATATCAATTTACATCTAATGTATGCCAGGATTCTCTGTTAACTAGGACAGAAAACTGATTTTTAGACCCTTTCTGAGCACACCATGTTATCGAAGTCAGGCAGATTTAATAAAGACGTCGAGTAAATGCGTTCATTTATGACTATATTTGAGGGGTGTCAAAGACTCCCAGGGAGACATATTTCCACTAAAAGACTGGCAGTCTCAACTGAAAGATGTTCTGAAGGACTCGGATTTAAGCAGTTCTCCTGGGTGGTGCAGCATTAGCAGGGAATGTAGCAAAGTCCAAAGACAGGTGCTAACTGATGCTGGAGCCGACTGCCCTTCAGGAGCACGAAGACAACCTGGCAGCACTTGCTAAGTTTTGGTGGGGCTGGAATTCAGTTTAGCAAAACACAGGAGAGTCTAGCTTACCCTTCTCCCTTTGTCAAGAGCAGCTGGTGTCCTTGTATGGCTTCCCTGGGACTGTCTGGCTGGTTTGGATCAACCTTTCCCATTTCTGTGAGAAAAAAAAATACCATACAGTTCTTAGTGTATTTTTTATTTTGTGCATGAAAACCTAAAGAGTTTAAAATTGTGTGTGTGTGTGTGTGTGTGTGTGTGTGTGTGTGTGTGTGTGTGTGTGGTATGTGTAGTGTATCTCTTTGTGGACACACATGCACAACATCACATATTTGGAGACCATAGGACAACTTTCAGGAGTCAGTTCTCTCCACCATTCAGACCTCTGGAATTGAATAATCCAGGTGGCAAGCACCTTACTCACTGAGTCATCTCACCTGCCCCATATGAAGAGATTTGAAAAACTAACTTCTCCTTCCTTAGAGAGAGAGAGAGAATGTGTGTGTGTGTGTTCCTGAGGAGGCCAGAAGTGTTGAATTCCTTGAGCTGGAGTTACAGACAGTTGTGAGCTGTCCCATATGGATGCTGGGAACTAGACTCAAATACTTGGCTCTTAACTGCTAAGCCGTACCCACTGCCCTGCAAAATGACTTTTTTTTTTAAGTGTAGAAACATGGAAACCTCCATATAAAAGCGAACATAGTTTCTCAACAAACTCTTATCTATCCACAATCAACAGCAGGTTCTTTGCCTATCAGGTGGTGTCATTTTGAAGCAAACTCCAGATTATGTCATTTTAATAAAAAGACAAAGAATCCTTTGAAAGGACCACATGTAGGCTGGGTGATGACTTAGTAAGATGCCTGCTATACAAGCGTGGGGACTGTGAACCCATGTAAAAGCTGAACACTGTGGCATGTGCCTACAATCTTAGCGCTTTCATGTCTGCCCATGTAGTCAGTCCACGAACCACAGGTTCAGTGAGTGATTGTGTCTCAACTAAAACAAGATAGAGATCCATAGAAGAAGAAACCTGACATCAATCTCTGACCTCCACATGCACTTGTACATGTGCACAAAACACATATGCAGAGGTATAGCACACACACACACACACACACGGCCCATTCTTACTAATAACCCAATAGTTTCTTAATGCCATACAGCATGGTGACAATGTTAAGGTTTCCAACTACATGCTTCCAACTGTCTTATAAACCTCACAACTATACCCATCTCCTCTCAGGATCAGGTTCTTGGCCATTTCCTGTTTGTCCCGTCTGCATCTATTTTGTCTTCTCAATAGTTTTTGTTCTCTAGAATATCTGTTTGTGTTGAGATAGGGTCTAATACAACCCAGGCTCACTTTGACCTTGCTGTGTAGCTGAAGATGACCTTGAACTCCTGATCTCCCTTGGAGTACAGGAGGGGTCTACCATGCCCGGTTTCTCCCTTAGAATGTCCCAAGTCTCTATCGCTCTTGCAGCAGCTTCTTGCTGTAGTTCAGCATGTTCATTTGATCTTTGTATTTTTTTTTAAGTTGTAGTTAGCTTTAGAGGCTGCACCCAATTCAGATTAGATTTTTTTTTTTTGTCAAAACAACCACAGAGATTGAACTATGGTCTGTCTATTCCATTCAACTTAAAAATCTATGTATTGTCCCCCTCCATTTCCCTCTTTCTCGTCAGAGAAATATCACTTCATTGTTAAAAAGAATGTTATAGTTTGTGTAAAAGGCAGAGCCAATACTTAATTCTTTCCTAATCACTTATAAGTTTTCAGAATAATGTATTAGTTCCTAGTCGTCTTTTGATGTGGTTCAGGCTGTCCTTGAACTCACTATCTAGCTGAGGATGATCTTGAGTTTTTGGTCCTCCTGCTTCCATTTGAGTTGAGTACCAAAATGATGGAATTGTAGGTGTGTGCCAACATATTCCGTTGAGTTAGCTTCTTATCATCCTCCAACAATCAATATGGATTCTGCCACCCTGCTTAATTATTGTACCAGGGTAAGATACCCAGATTCCTAGCAGAATTGATTGAGTGTGTCTGGGTGAGCGCTTCCAGTAGAGACAGTATTTGATTGGCCCCTGGAATAAACATTTCCATTTTCAGAGTTGGTGACATACTCTCATCCATGGATGATGCAAATTAATAAAAGCTGGTAACAGTTGGACTTTGTCTTCTGTGTGAGCCACGACACCCATTTTCTTTTTTGCATTTGTCATCAATTTTTCTCATTATTGGACCTTCGGGCTGGGATTTCCATTATGGTTCTAGACTGGAGTCACAACTACCTTTCCTAGGATAGTATATGCCCATTAGTTTCAGATTACATCATTATGTGAGATTTTACAATAAGCCTTCTTCATATATCTGTCCAATATTCTGTCACTTTTGTGTCTGGAGCACCCTGGCTAGTTCCAGCAGCAGTGGGTTCATGTGTATTTTAATAGCTTTGTGTTGTTCATACATGTTATTAGAATTGAGAGGAGAAAAGACCAAATCCATGATTGTCCAAATAAAGCAAGCTGGCTGTTTCCCCCTACGTTAGGATTTCAGAGAGGCTGCTTGAGATTTTTTTTTTTTTAATAGGAGAGATAAGATATTTACAGGGGCAAGAGAGCTCGTGGCTACACATTGTTAGAGAAACACAATGAAAGGGAAGAACGGTAAGGACCCCATCTTGTGAATGGGGTCGCACATTTAGCGTGGTTTGAAAAAACATGTTTTTCAGTTTATATCAGATCTATGAAACAAGAACATATTTGTAATTACCAATAGAAACCTTAAATTGTAAGGAATTAACCCAGGACAAATAGGAACTTTTTCTTTAACTACAAACAGAAACCTTAACCTGCACAGGACAAATAGAAGCTTATTCTTTTTTTTTTTTTCAATATGTCAGGCACTCTGTGTAGTCCTGACTGTCCTGGAACTCACTCAGTAGATCAGGCTGGCCTTGAACTCAGTTACCTGCCTGCCTCTGCCTCTCGAGTGCTGGGATTAACGGTGTGCACCGCCCTGCTACTCATCACTTTTAAATAGCCATGAAGAGAGTCCTCTTAGGGACAATACATGGGTGGTGGTGAGTACCTGATAGAGGCACGAGAGGTCTTTGAGCAGGAGAAGGTGGAGTCCGAAGCCAGGGCAGGGACTATTTTTTTAAAGATTTATTTATTTGTTAAATATACAACATTCCTTCCATGTGTGCTTGCATGCCAGAAGAGGGCACCAGATCTCATTATACATGGCTGTGAGCCACCATGTAGTTGGTGGGAATTGAACTCAGGACCTCTGGAAGAGCAGTCAGTGCTCTTAACCTCTGAGCCATCTCTCCAGCCCCCTAGAAGCTTATTCTTAACTGTCTTAACTACAAACAGAACTCTTAACCGGTGTGGTTTGAATCATGCTTCTCATCATGATGATAATGGACTGAACCTCTGAAGCTGTAAGCCAGCCCCAATCGAATGTTTTCCTTTGTAAGAGTTGCTGTGGTCATGGAGTCTCTTCACAGCAATAGAAACCCCAACAAAGACAACCCGTGAGGTATATTGTTCTTGTTTTGGTCTCACATCCAGGCTCTTCTCTTGGCTCCTTGTGCCCTCGGTGTGACCCCAGTACCCACCGACAACTTCTCTGTTATCTTCCAAGAAAATATCTTCCAGGATGATCCTCTAGATTTCCTGCTTATTCACCAATATTTAAGGCAAGGGGAATTCAAGCACTTTATGAGTTTTTGGGCTTAGGACAGTGTCTTAGCTAGGGTTTCTATTAGGGTTATAAAGCACCAGGACCCAAAGCAACTTGGGGAAGAGCTCTATTTCAGGTTACAGCTCTCAGGCTACTCCATCTCTGAGGGAGGTCAGGCTGGGTACTCAAGCCTGGGATCTGGAGGCAGGAGCTGAAGTGGAGACAAAGAAGTGTCCTTACTATCTGCTTCTCAGGGCTTGCACAACCTGTTTCACACCCAGCTCAAGACCATCTGCCCCACCACATACAATGGGCTGGAGCCTCCCACGTTAATCTTTAGTCAAGAAAAACGTCCTCAGGCTTGCTCACTGGTAGATGTGCTAGGGGCATTTTCTCAATTGAGGTCTCTCTTCTCACAGGACTCTAGCTTTTCTCAAGCTGAAGGAAAGCTAACAAGAGACAAGGTTGAGTTTCCCTGGCATCTACCAGGTTATTCACTGCAGTATGAACTTCAGAGTTCATCAGTCTTAGCCTGAGCCCAACAGAAGTGACCTGTCTTACGTTCGCTGCTGCAACTTGGCTGAGCCACTCACAGCAACCTCAACTATTGTGTTACCTATTGTCCAGAAGACAGGCACTGGAAAAAGTGACCCATGACCTGTATCTTATCCTAGAAATAGCCAATGCATACTGCATTCATGTAGTTGTTTATGTGAGGCAGTTTCCTCATATATCCCAAACTGGCTTTGGCCTCTCAATCCTCCTGCCTCTGCACCCATCCAATGTGACTGACAGCTCTTATGAGATGGGGGAAAGTGGGGTGACACACGGGGAGCTTGCTGTGTGACCGTTGAGGAAGGAATCAGAGCCATTCGACTGTAAACCAAAATATGCCGTGAACTAATGCTCCTGCTGAAGGGTCCAAGAGTAAGAACATAAAAATGTAGATTCCAGAAGTAGGAATACAGAATAAAGAAATATAAAACTGTAAGCCTAGGAGATAAGAACAGACTGTCAGCAGCTTTCTCAGCAGCTTAAGCATTAACTATTAACAGTGGGTCACTCCACTTTACAACCCATAGCTCTATTCACAAGGCCAAAGCATCTCTCTGCAAAGTGAGAGCTAGCCTATGGATATGAGCTGAGTCAACTTTTAGAAAATAGATATATGACCTCTGGGTTATGCGTTACCCCTGCTATGTGAAACTGGCAGCATCAAAGGGGAGAGCACAGGGCTTCAGTAAACAATACCTGGAAGTACCAAGGAAGACAATAGATTACGGACAAACACTAGTTTAACTGAAAAACTCTGTTAATGGAGATTGTAAAGCAAGGCAATCTGTATCTGAGTTTTACCTTGAGATTGTAAAAATTCCTTTTCTTCAGACCTAATGCTTGGTGCCCCTACTATAAAAAGGTGGGTTCAGAAACCAGCCTTCACCACAGCCTTATAGAATCCATCTCTGGCTGTGGTTTCAGCCAGCTGATAAGCTTTTTGTACCCCGTGGAGATTTTTAAATTTTATTTCTTTATTTTTTTTCCTGGATTCTGGTTTCTGGAATAAAGTTTGCCTCTGGTTTATTAAACTTTGGTGGCCTGTCCCCATCTTGGTGCGAGCCCCCAGGACCTAATGCTGCTATGCTCCTGTAGGGGAGATTAGGAAGATTCTGGAGCCTAAAGGCATGCTGCAAACTTTTAAACTCTTAGCGAGCAATTAATTTGTTTGAGGAACCAACTAGCCTTCAAGGCACTCTTGATTTATATGTCCCTGAGTGGGATACCTCATTTCAGCACTGCCCCGGAAGATGCTTTATAATCATACCCCTTTGCTTTCATCTTCCAGTGTTTTCAGGTCTACGTTGCTCTATTCTGGCCTGTGTAAGTTTTTTAAAGAGGAGGGTGAGTATTATTTTGACTCTGCTTCTTTTATTAAATTCCTTTTTTGACAAAATGTCTATTTTTCCAGTGTAAGAGGCTTAAAATAATGAAAACTTATCATATAGTGTCTCACAGATCCCGTCTCTCTATTTTGAGACCATGTCATTGTAACAGAGGTTTCTCTCCTGCCTTGAAATTGGATTAAAAACAGAGGCTTCAATTCCTGAAAAACCACGCAGGCTTAATATTACTTACAAATGTTTGACCAATGGCTCAGGCTTATTACTAGCTACCACTTATAATTTAAATGAATCCATTTTTATTAATCTATGCATTGCCACATGGCCATGGCATTACCTCATTTTCTACATGTCTTGCTTCCTCCGTGGCTGGCTGGTGTCTTCCAGACTCTGCCCTTCTTCACCTGTGTCTCTGCTTGGATGTTCCCCCTGGCTCTATCCTGTCTTGCCATAGGTCCACGCAGCTTTATTTATCAACCAATGAGAGCAACACATTCACAGCGTACAGGATCTTGCAGCATGTCACCCTAACTCTTGGCTTCCAGGTGCCATTCTTAAGTTCCTCAGCTCTGGACACACACACATAGTTGTCTTGGGCTTATAATTTATTCTGTTTACAGCCCTGTGATCACATGATTCACCCTAACCACATGGAGGCAAGGAAATGCAGGTTGGCACTTGGGTTGTTCAGTGGGCTCCATGGTCAGATCGAGGCAGGTTTGGCAACAATCCGTGGTTGTGCTTTTGAACTGTGTGAACTTGATAATTTGCTAACTACGCTGAGCTTCAGTTTCTTCACTGTAGAAGGGAAGCAGAATACATCTGACTTTCCTTTTGGTACTAGGGTTAAACCAAGGACCTGATAATGCAATTGGCAAGTGAGTTACATTGCCAGTCCTTTTTGTTTGTTTGTTTCTCTTGTTACTTGTATGTATGTACATGTGTTTTGCATATGTTCATGTGCAGGTGTGTTTGTGTGTTCCTGTGCCCATAGAGGCCACAAGGGATCTTTCTTAGCCACCCTCCACCTTATATTTTGAGGCAGGATCTCTCACTGACCAAGAACTCTCCAAGTAGATCTCAGGAATTCCAGCCTTTCCAGCTCTGGCATCACAAGACAGGGTACCATGCTTGCTCCCCCCTCCCCCCACCACCACATGGCTTCTAAGGATCAAATTCAGAGCCTTATGCTTGCAAGGCTGGCAATTCATGCATGAAGCCATCTTCTCCTAGAATACATCTGTTACATGGTGGCCCATAACAATTTTTCAAGAAAAGTTGTGATTCTGCTCATGTTATTGGTAGCTGCTCTGGAACACACATACCATTACCAATTAAGGAAGGTAACATGAATTCGAATGCCTTTGAATTGGCACAAAAAAATGTGAACAACAGAGACCATTGCCCACTGTCAACAATGTTGACAGAGAACTTGAGCAGGTGTCTGAAAACTTGCCCCTTCACCTATAAATGGATAAAATACAACTGGGCCATAGGGGCTAGTGAATTTCAGCGTACTTAACCCAAAATGGGAAATGAATTCCGAGCAAATAACAAGTGAGCAGGTCTGTGTGGTAAGGGAGTGGCCCATACTTTCCAAACAAGCAGAAACCTTCAGCCTGAGTTCTTTATTTTTGGCTTGTACTACGTGGTTGGAGACATGTCCTCCTCAGCTAGGACTCCCTCAAGGCTTGCCCTCCCTGACCAGAAAGGCAGACTCTAGTTTTCTGGAACAGGCATCTGCAGATATTTAAACAATCCTCCAAAGGAAGATAGCTCTCCTGAAGTCATCGCCAGGACATAGGGTGAATAGGAAATGTCTCTGCCTTGAGAGTCAACTTTACCCAGGTTCTCTCATCTGTTTACTCAGACCCAGCTCCTGATATCTCTACTTGCATTTTGATACGGGGGACTTGGGAAGGCTCATTTCCGTGCTTGCTTGAGTTTAAGAGTCTGATTATTTCCCTGACTTTGGGAAGACCTCACAATGTCTGACGAGGTCTTCCTTTGGCTGACTCTTGCCTCAGTGAGCCTCATGGCTGAGGCAACCTGGACCTGCCCCCGCTCGATCTTAGGGAACTGCTTGTTCCTCTGATGGTGTATCCAGTAGATAGAGGTAAGGCCTTGTGATGTAGTCCTCAGAGTGTGTGGATGCCACAGGGCCAGACCCCTTGACATTGCAAAGTTTCAGTCTTTTATTTGCCTCTGGCCACTGAAATGGGCCATGCAAGATAGTCACTTTGTTTTCTTACTTGCAAAATGGGCATAACAACAATAGCACTAGCTTGGTGGGAACAATTAAATGAATGAAAGTACTTAGAACTATGCCTGTTAAGTAGCAAGTACTTAGTAATTTTAATTTATTATTGTTTACTACTAAGATGGAAGGTGGTGCCCTAGGAGCCCAAGGAAGGAAGAAAATATTTTAGCCCAGCAGAACCAAGAAAATATTCATGGAAAAGCTTATAGCTCAAAAGAGAGCTTTGATCTATTCATAGTTCCCCAGGGACTGGGTTGAAAGCAGGATGATCTACAAAGGGGAAGAGAGGACAACACAGGGCTTAGAGGCTTGGGTATGAGACGTTCCCGAGGAAGTGGTCCAGGCAGGGAACTGCTCATGAGCATCAGGGATGGGATGTGGGAAGGTAGAACAAGTGTTAAGTTGGTGGGGTGGAGTGAGTAGCTGGGAGGGAAGGACTCTGCCAAACCTACACTTCTGTTTTAGGTCAGGGCAGTGATTCTGATGGTCTCTATGGACCTGCCTCCTGTGGGATTGCTTTGTGTTGGGGTGTCCGCCAGGAGATCTTCGGGAGAAGCTATTCCATTAGTTCATGCTAAGAATTTTACAAAATGGACCATTAACATCAAAGGGGCTCCCTTTCTCTTCTCCCTGTTGGGATTCTGTATGACACTGAAGGTTTTATGTTTATGTTTTGTTTGCGTTATTTATTTGTTTGTTCCAAAAATGCAACAGGTAAAAATCTATCGCTTCTTTGAGTGACAGTATGCAGCATGAATCTCACCGGCCCGCTGCATTTCTCAGTACTCCTGCAGCTACAGCGTTTAAATGAGCTGAAATGTATTTGACACTACTGCAGCTTTAAGGATGCATGAGCTCTGTGTCACCCCATAAGTCAGCCCCTGCTTGCCTCACTTGTCACACACCATTACCAGTATCCCTGGGCGAGGGACCTAGGGTTAAAGATTAAGTTTAGAAGCCATCTTGGCATTTTTCTGCTTGCAGTGGTTGGACACAGACTGAGAATTCATTAAATATTTAATTTTGTTTGGTTTGCTTCAGGGTAAAGGCTAAAAGAAGTCTGGCTGATGTGTTGTTGATTCCCCCCACTGTTCTCCTGTAATTCTTCTTGATCTTAAATAGAAGGATCCTTTCTTTAGATGCATAATTATTTCTGGAATTTGACTATCACACACCTTAAAGGAAGTGTTTGGAAATGCTACTCACAGAATAAACCTAGCAAGAGCTTGGTGCAGACCCTTTCGGGTCTCAGCACGGCCAGCCTGAACTCTGGGTTAGAGTCCTTCTAAACAGACTTATTTATAAAGCTCCTGCTATTTTCTTTTGCTGGGTACCTGCTGGAAAAGGACGCAAGGCTACCTATGGAGTGAGGAAAGTTCCTTTTATCAGTGTCCCTAGGGCATAGTTCTACAATGACTGAAGAGCATCTGGGTAGACATTTCTCCTTAGGTGCCTTTCTGTTTGGTGGAGAAAAGTGCTTTCCTTCCACCGTGTGTGTCAGAGCTCCTTGTCAACACTAAGAAAATAGGCTTTTAGAGCTGGCCAGTTCACCCTTCTGGAACATTCCTCTTCCTTTAAGCAACCGTAGAAATACCAGGACACGAGTAGGCACAGGGCACCTTTTCTTTGTCTGAGTCTTCAGACAAGGGAAGATAACTGGTACTTCCTCCAACACTGGCCCCTCCAGGGGAATGACCAATTTGCTGAGCAACTGCTGCCCATCTCCACACTCTCTTCTCTCATTTGTGGGGTGCTGAAGACACCGCTTTGCTGTGACATCACACCTGAATCTCTACGACTGTGCCAGAAAGCTCCAAGGAATGAAAGATCGACAGAGCCTTCAAAGCCACTGGCATCCCCCCCCCCCAAGTATTTCCTCTTCTTACAACTTTCTGTCCCTCTTACTTTAGAAAAGAACAGTTGGCTGATATGCAACCAGCTCCTGAGAAATCCTGCAGGAACTCTCGAGGTTTCTTCAGATGTTTGGAAGCCCATCAAGGGGAGGGAAATGTAAAGCTGACTACAGGTTAGAAGGTGATTGTGCTAGGATGAGTGGGGGGGAAAAGTCAGGAGGCAAACGTTTGTCTCACTGTGTTCTTCTAATGCATGTTGGGGTTGTCATGTCGGGGGTTATAGGGTTATAAGAGTCAGAAAAGGCTGTAGACAGATTGTTGTATATTTTCAAACCAAAGCTAATGACTATTAATTTCTAAACCAGTTTCTTAATTTTATTGAACCACAGAATACTTTTCATGTATGGGATGGATATTCATTGGAGCATTTAGAAAGTCTTTGGCTGAGTTGCTGAGATGGCTCAGTGGGTAAAGACACTTGTTGCCAAACTCCATGACTTTAGTTCAAGCCCCAGGACCCACAGGGTGGAAGGGTGGAAAGAGATAACTGGCTACCACAAGTTGTCTTCTGATCACCACTGTGAGTGTGAGACACACACACACACAAACACACACACACACACTAAAAAAGAAGGCATTTGACTGTCAAAAATAGAATTATGTTTATAGACTTCAAGTGTGAGTGTTAGCTGCAATCAATGTCATGGAGTTGGGGAGACAATACACAAATATGAGCATCCTTGGATCTGGTTTATTGTATGATAGTAGGTAGAAATGAGAATTTCTGAGTCCTCCAGTGGCTCTAAAACAGTATGGTGGCTTTAGGATATGCCGAGTGCTTTAGTTATTTTCTGTCTGTGACCAGCACCTGATAGGAAGAGACTTAAAGAGGAAGGGTTTATTCTGACTCACAGTTTGAGGTGGTACATGTAGTCTGATTTTCCTTGGGTTGCCAGTCTACAAAAAATGACATGGAGACTTATTATTAATTATAAAATCTCAGCCTATATCTTATGCTTGTCCCACTAGCTCTTATAAATTAAATTAACTCATTTCTGTTCATCTCTGTGTTGCCATGTAACTCATGGCTTTTACCTGCACGTCTTGCTCCCTCTGTGTCTGGCTTGCAACTCCTCCTTTCTTGTTTCCAGAGCTCTCTGTCCCCAGAAGTCCTGCCTAGCTAATGGCCATTCAGCTCTTTATTAAACCAATCAATCACAGAGACACATCTTCACACAGCATGAAGGAATGCTCCACAACAGATACAGTCCCTTATGGCAGGGAAGGACACACGGTGGCAGGAGTGTGCGGACTCTGGTCACATTTCATCTGCAGACAGGAAGCCCAGAATGAACTTTATTCTGGCCCCCAAGAGACCCATTTTCTCCAGTGAAGCTGGACCTCGGAAGGGTTCTATAACCTTTCAAACAGCACCACCAGTGGGGACCAAGTGTTTAAACACAAACCCTTGCCTGGGGGACGTTCACATCCAAATCACAACAGGCTTGAAGTATTTTGTCAGAATGGGGTTAACAGGGTGATGGCTCATTTTAGTTTGGAATTTCAAGGACTAGAAAAGAGTTTATATTATGACCACCCAGGTGGATCATGGTATGGCAACATTTGCTTCTTCCCAGCCATTTGTGATAGACGTTCAGAAAGAAGGAAGAACGTGGAAAGCATGTTTTATAACAGAAACATTGTATCTATTCATTGAAACCCAATCCACAGGGCATCTCAAGTGGATTTTCCCCTTGATTACAGTCATAAAATGATGACCGTACTGGGTCATTGAATGTGGAGTGGCAGAAGTTTGAGCAGGCTAGAGTGACTGAGTGTTGTTCGGGTAGATGTCAACTTCTTCTCTTGGTTAAAAAATGTTTTGAGGTGCAGGAATAGAGAAATAACTCTGCCTCACTAGCTTTTGGGGGTGATTTTAGTTAGCATCAAGTACTATAAATTCCCTGAGGGTACTAGTCAGGTAAGCATGCGCTTTAGTTGCAGGCAGAAGGACGATAGGTGAGTGGAGGGGATGCACACATGCAGCCCAGGGGAGAGGGATGAGGCACCTGAGCTCATTCAGATGAAGGAAACCAAGATGAGGAAGGGGATTCCCGGCCGTGCAAAGCAGGCTGAAGTTAGACGCTGCTGAAACTTGAGGAAGGTAACTATTAGGTGATACAGCGCCTGCCTTCAAACATCTTAAGGCTCTCACTAGACGTGTGGAAGAAAGAATCATACAGCCTCCAGGGGTGGAATTTTTTTTTAAAGATTTGTTTATTTATTATGTGTACAGCATTCCTTCCATATGTGCCCACATGCCAGAAGGGGACACCAGGTCTCATTATAGATGGCTGTGAGCCACCATGTGGTTGCTGGGAATTGAACTCATGACCTCTGGAAGAGCAGTCAGTGCTCTTAACCACTGAGCCATCTCTCCAGCCCCCCAGGGGTGGAATTTGACTGGCAGGTGGAAGCTCACAGGGAGGTTTCGGCATTTTAAAAACTCATCTGTCAAGGGATGGCAAGATGGCTCAATAGGTAAGGACTTGATTATCCGAGTTTGATCCCTGGGACCCACACTGTAGAAGGAGCTTGTCCTTCTGACCGCCACAGATGCACTGCTATTGTGCGCCCTCTCGCGCACGCTCTTACACACACACACACACACACACACACACACACACACACACACACACACACACACACACACGCGCACACACACGCGCACGCGCACGCACACGCACGCACGCACGCACGCGCACGCACACGCACACGCACGCACGCACGCACACGCACACACACGCACACACACACACACGCACACACACACACGCACACGCACACACGCACACGCACGCACACACACGCACACGCACACGCACACGCACACACACACACGCACACACACACACGCACACGCACGCGCACGCACACACACACACACACACACACGCACACATGTTCTGCCAGTGAGAGGTCTTCAGGAGTGGGATGAACAGCCACGACAGGGATTCCTTGTTGCTATAAGTTTCCATAGCACCAAAAGCTCCAGGACACCCCTATAGCTAATCTAATTTTCACACTAGGAGCATTAAGTCTTGCTTAGGAGCACCGATCTGTTCTTACAAATGCATGACCACCAAAGAAAAGGAACTTGGAAGTAACAGTGTAGGACAACAAGTTTTGCTAGGAAGCTGCTTACCAACTTTATGGGTATCCCCCAGCCTGTAGCCACAGGTAAGCCAGGGATGTACTTAAACCTTCTGGGGTGTGTGAGTCAGAGCCTTAAAGTGTTAACCAGAGGACAACTCTACTATCTTCTCACATGCCTGTACATCTTGGGGTCTTCAACATACGGTGTTTGGGTCTTATAATGCTGGAACAACTCAATGGGAACTTGTGAATATCAAACATCTGTTACATGCTAGACCAGCAGTGCACTGAGTGCAGCCTTGCTTCATAGGATCATAATATAATTATAATATATAACACTATAATTATTACATATAAAGCATAATGCTTTCAATTACTATTTCTTTGGGAATAACTTTCAATCCAGTTTTTATTCATGGACTATTTTAAAAACCAGTGATTTTGATCCCTGTACTGAGAAATTTCGTAGTCTCTAGTATGAACACTTAGTGAGTCAAGGAGGACAGGAAACATGCCTAGCGTTCAGTTCAGATTATTGAGGCAAGAACATTACTGAATTCATTTATACTCATTGATATATACTCACATGCAGTATATACCACAATAGACAAGTAATGTAGTTTCTAATGTTTGGCAGCATGGAAATATAATTAGAAAACAAGCAATTCTGTCTTTATGGCTTACTTAGTTATGGATTGGACTGCATCTCCAGCACAGATAATGAATCCCACTTCAGAGTTTTGACTGAAGTTGAGAAACATCTCTCATTACAGGACTTCTGTGACTAATCTTGGTTGCCAGCTAGACACACCTAGGGAGAAGCAGCCTCAACCGAAGAGCTACCTCCATTAGCCTGCTCTGTGGGGGTCTCTGCGGGGTATTTTTCTGATTGCTGATTGATGTTAGATGGCTCAGCTCACTGTGAGCAGTGTCGTCCCTAGGCAGGGGGACCTGGGCTGGCTAAGAAAGCTAGCTGAGCAAGTCACAGGGAGCAAGCCAGGAAGCATCATCCCCCACAGTCTCTGCTTCAGTTCCTTCCTCCGTGAGTTCCTGCCTTGGATTTCCTTGACAACTGACTATAATCTGTGAGATGAGCTAAATCCTTTCCCCTCAACTTCCTTTGGTCATGGTGTTTCTCACAGCGACTGAAACAAATGAGGACAAGAGCAGTGTTTCCTTGATGAGGACGAGGAGCCAGTACTCCCAGGAAAACACAGCCTTTGCAAGTATGAGTTCTTTCCTATTTCCTCCTCTTCTTCCTTTCTTTTCTTTGAATAATAAAATTGGTATACTCTAATACTCATCTATTTTTTGATTACCCGATATAAAACTCAAAGCTAAGTTTAATACTCACAGAAAGCACATTAAAATTTCTAATGACCAATGATCATAGCTTTATACCTATTTTACCTATTTTGTTTTACATACCTTGATTCTGTATATCAATCCAAATGGTTATTATTGTTATCGTTGCTTCAGAGAAACAGTGACTCCTATAGGATAAGCTGAACTTGAACTCGCTACATAGCTGAGGATGACCTTGAACTCCTAACCTCCTGCTTCTCCCTCTCAAGTCCTGGGGTTACAGGTAAATGCAATCATGCCTCATTTTGCTTCAAATTATTTGTAAAAATGAACAGAATTTGTGGGGTGTATATATATATATGTATATATACATATATACTTAAAATTAGTAGATGCAAATGTTTATATTTCACAAGTCATTTGAGTATTTTAAACTTTGTATTTGTGCCAGAAGATGAGGTTTGATTATATGGAAGATGTTCTATCGGAATATTAAATGTGATTTAAAAATATGATATTCTCTGCTTAGTATTTTATACTTTCTTTTACAGTGAGTGAGGTTTTACAAAACAAGTACTTTGATTCTCTGCCAGTCTTTCCAGTCCCAATGACATACAAACTTTATATGTAAGTCTTCAAAATCAAATAACTATTAATTATATCACAGACAAAGCCAGAGATGTCAGAGCAAGAGAAACATGGAATGTCAAGGGAGAATTGATATCAGCATGGACCAGATGGAGGCTGGCTGAATAGAGTGACTGAATCAGTGGGCTGGAGAAGGCTGGCAGGAATGAACCTATTCAGTGTTACTGCCTTGGAAGAATCAGACTAAGGTGGGAACATCCAACAGCTACTTGGAATGCTGGTCACCAAATGGGGCTGCACACAGAGGTCTCCTGAGAAGTCTGGGTAAGTGGGGAGGGGGCTCAGAGGCTTATGAAAAGCCTTCATTGGAGGGTTTGTTCTTATTTTTTTGCAACAGAATGGGCTAAATTATTACCAATACCCTGGGCCTGGGCCATTGCCAAAGGGTGCAGAAATGGAAGATGTGGTCTGCTCGGTTCTTACAGTGTGTGCCACATGAGCTTGAAATGATAAGTTTGGGATCCTAGAGCCCATAAAAAATGCTGAGCGTAGTAGTGTGTGCCTGTAGTCTTGGAGCCAGGGGTCCTGGGACTCACTGGCCTGTCAGTCTAGCCTGTGTGAGCTCCAGGTACAGCGAGAGACTCTGCCTCAAAAATAAGGTGGGGATGAGTGGGGAAACACCTAACATTAGCTTCTGGCCTCGCCACACATGTGGAGCTCCATGCACACATGGACAGGAATAGACAGAGATGTACCAGAACACACACACACTTCATACACATATACCTAAAACAGACAATGCATTCACATACACATAAAACACAGACAGACAGACTGACACCCCCCCCCCAAAGAAATAATAGTCCTTATTTTCCCCCAGGAATGATGTAACCCCTTTGGTGCTGATGTTAGCCTGACATTGTAAACCACTGTGTTAAATGAGATAACATAGACATGGAAGAACAATTACTGTGTGATCTCACACATATGAGAAAATAAAATAGTTGATCTCAGAAGCTAAGGAAAGAAAAGTGGTTCCTAAAGTGTTGGAAGAATAAGGCGAGACAGTGATGTCAAAAGATTAGCAAATGTAACAAATTAGTCCAGCAAGATAAATGCATTTGAAAGGTCTTTTGCATCGTAGAGTGACGATTGATTATGATAATGTGCTGTTTATTTGTATAATTGAAAAATAAAGTACCATCAGAGGATAATTCCAATGCTTTCTTATTTTATAAATTCATTTTGATCTTTGTGTGTGTTTGTGTGTGTATGTGTTTGTGAGTGTGGGTTCCAGTGGAGGCCAGAAAAAGGTGTTGGATCCCCTGAAGTAGTTACAGGCAGTTGCCTAGCATGGCTTGTGGGAACTGAACTCCGGTTCTCTGAAAGAGCTCTTGCCTACTGAAGCATTGGTCCAGCTGCCCTGGCATCGCAAAGAATTGGTAAAAGCTTGAAGAAATAGTCAAGCTTGCACTTGGACTTGAACATTATGCAATGCTCACATTGCAAATATCATATAGCACTCCAGAAATATGTGTATATTTATGTATCTGTTAAAAAATAAAAATAAAACCATCTTTTGAAGCAACTTAGTCACATTTAAAATCAAACATTTTTGCTTAATTTTAAATGTAAGCAATTACTTTAAAATGCTTATTTGTAATGATGAAGTCTGCACATTCCCTATATCACAAACAAAGCAAAGTGGTCAAGGTAGTCCCTTGGTGGATGGTCTAGCATGGGAAAAGCTTTTAAAGCGCTGCTGTCGGATGCAGGTTTCGGAAATGTCAGACATGCGGGTCGATGTGTGGGAGACTGCAAAGTGCTGCATTTAGGTGAAGAACTTCAGATTGTGATAAACCAGATTGGCCTGGGCAGGGGTTAACATTTATGGAAGTCTGAAAAATTCCCTCCAGTAACAATCAGTAGTGTAATGCCGCAAAACAATCCCACACCAGTTTGGATTAAAAGGGGTTATTTATTGGAGGGGAAAAACTTAACGAACACCATCCTACACCACAGTCCTCTCATAGCAAACAGGAAACAGAGAGTCTAGCAGTCGGAACGGGAGCCGGAAGCAAGAGAGAGAGCCAGAGGGCTGCCACCACTTTTTAAAATGAAATAGACCACACCCCAGTGGACTGGTATCTTAAAGGCTACTAGCAAAAGGAACGGAAAGAGCTCCCGCAACAGTAGTGAACACTACTGGTTGAATTGTGGCTGGGAGCAGTCCCACTCAAGTGCAGTGTCTTAGGGTTGGCCGAGTTCTCAGGAGTATGGAACTCTGATGTCTTAGCAAACACGGAGAAGGCTGGGAGAGATTCCCTGACTACTATTTGAGATTGCACATCAATTTGCAACCATTGTGGCATAGAGCAGTCACTGAGGCATGCATATCCTAGGAGCTGTTCTGGCATTGCAGAGTTCTCAGGCTAGGGAGGGGATTCCTTTGTTTCCGAGCATCTTTGGCTTATTGGGTTGAAACTAGAAGCGGAGCCTGTTAAAATGAAACAGGTGAGCTAGTCCCCTTCAAATTCACAAACAAGTTTTCCAGGGTTCATGCCACATATCCTGTTTATAAACCCTAGATATGAATGATGTAAAGGAGGAAGAATTTATTTTGGTTTATGGTTTCAGAGCATCTCAGTCCATCAGAGTGGGGGAGGCATGGAAGGGTTTATAGTGGTCAGCTAGGGCTCTGTTTTGTAAGAGAGTATGCCCCAGCACTGCCACTGTCTGGAGCCCATGGAAGGTCTTTTAGATTCAAACCACAGCAGAATGTGCGCATCTGAAAGAGTGAAGTCTAGTTAGAAGGACTTGGACAGAGATATACCAGGAAGAAGGAAATAGTCATAGAAGGTTGACATTTGAGGTCATGGCAAAGTAAGAGAATAATTCATGAGCCTTAAAATGTTTTGCCTGCTGTAGATCAGATTTGGCATGCTTACTAAGACTCTTCAGGCTTCACTTGGCAACAGCAGTAGCCACTTTTGCTCCTTGACCAGTACCATAGTAGTAACGTGTTATCTTTATATTTCTGGGTGATGTTTGCAAAATGTTAGGAATATCAGTCAGATTAAGTATTTGAAATAAATTATCTTCTTAAATATTATATGATTTCAATAGAAGGAAATTTAGGAAAACTACGAATATTGCTAAGGCAATTCTTTCCTAAGGTAGAATGATATTAGATTGAAGTGGACATATTTAAAAAAAACGACAGCATACACAGAAACATACATTTATGTATGTACGTAGCTATGCACAAATGCATATTGTATATCTATGAATTTGTCTACCTTATTATATCTATTTTGTATCTCTTCATCTATCTGTGTGTCTGTCTGCCTGCCTGCATGTCTGTCTTAGTTAGGGGGTTTCTATTGCTGTGAAGAGGCACCACAACCATGGCAACTCTTACAAAGGAAGACATTTAATTGGGGCTAACTTACAGTTTCAGAGGTTTGGTCCATTATCATCATGGCAGGACATAGCAGTGTGCAGGCAGACATGGTGCTGGAGAAGGAGCTGAGGGTTCTACATCTTCATCCATAGACAACAGGAGCAACTGCGTATACCACACTGAGCATAGCTTGAGTAAAGGAGACCACAGAGCCCGCTTCCACAGTGACACACTTCCTCCAATAAGGCCACACCTACTCCAATGAGCCACACCTTGTAATAGTGTTACACACTATGGGGGCCAATTTTTTCTATCTATCTATCTATCTATCTATCTATCTATCTATCTATCCATCCATCCATCCTATCTATGTATGTATCATCTATCTATCTATCTATCATCTATCTATCTATCTATCTATCTATCTATCTATCTATCTATCTATCTATCATCTATCTATCTATCTATCATCTATCTATCTATCTATCTATCTATCTATCTATCATCTATCTATCCATCCATCCTATCTATCTATGTATGTATCATCTACCTATCTATCTATCTATCTATCTATCTATCATCTATCTATCTATCTATCTATCATCTATCTATCCATCCATCCTATCTATCTATGTATGTATCATCTATCTATCTATCTATCTATCTATCTATCTATCTATCTATCTATCTATCTATCTAT
>PVIU01016313.1:0-45219 GCA_004026605.1 Ondatra zibethicus
CATCTAATAAATGTTTAACTCTGCATAGTGCGCCTACCCGGCTCTCTTTGGTCCGTCTGTACCGCCGCACAGCCCATATGGGGACCCGGAGACTAGTCGCGTGGCCGCCCGCCCGCCACAGAGACCGCGTGGTCTGGGGACCTGCAGCAAGCTGCAGCAAGCTGCTGGGTCCCCCCTTCTTTTAAAAAAACACAACACCAGGTCTCTCTACCACCCAGTCCTTCAGCATCCTCTTCAATCTAACCCCTGGGCTCTGAGATGGCTCTGTAATTCTGAGTGTCACTAAGGGACACTGGCCTTTTCCTCTTCCAGGATATCCCCACCCATTCCTTGGCTCACTCTGCCAGAAGGAGAGCCAGTGGCTCAGGGCCACTCGCACCAGTCCCTGGCCCCGATCCTGGACTCTCTCTGCACTTGCCCACCACTGCACCAGTGGCTGCTGCCACAGCCCCATCATAGGCCTGCGGCTCTGATCCCAGGCCCAGTGAACAGCTAGTTCTCTCCAGGGCCCTTGATCCAGTGGCTCCAGCTGAGGAGGATACTGGGATACTGGGAAGGAAGGGGAATGTTCAAGTTGAGCACAGCTGTTGGGCTAGCCTCGCCCTCTTCCCACCTCCATCCTCCCCTCAGCAACAGGTATACCCTGGGTGGTTTTTTTTCCCAAGTTCTAATCAAAGAGAAGATGGGTTGCTGGGGATTAGAGGGGTCTAGGGCCCTTCCAAAGGACATAATGACAGGTGACAGGGCTAGAAAAGGATCCTCAACCTCCAGTGCCAAGTCCAGGGTTCAGCCAAGGAGTCAGTGCTGTAATTGTCCTCACTTTACAGATGGGAAGCAGAGACAGAGAGAAGTAACTTGCCCCAAATCACACACAGCCAGAGGCACAAAGCAAGTGTTGGGACGTAGGCAGTCCCTTCTCGAGCCCAGCCCTGTGAGAGCATCTGAAGAGAAATATACGACAGTGTCTTGTTCCAGCTCCCCCCTCACAGCGGGATAGGGCAGAAGGACGTGAGAAGTGAAATGGCCCTCATTCTGGGGACCATGCTGACTGGGATGTGAGCAATGGCATCCCTGCACAGCGGCCAACAGGGCTCTCCCTTCCTGGGGAGGGGTTCCTACCGCCTCTGGAGGGTACGCCCGTACCACCTCACTGTGCCCTGAGTCTGCTGGACCCGCACCTGCCAGGGAAGAGGGCACAGTCCCTCTTCTGTCGCCTGGTTGCCCACAGGACAACCAGGGTGGGGACCCTGGGAAGCTGGGGATAAGGGGTGAGTCCTGGGTCCCCCCATCTCCACCCCGCTCCAGCCCCTTACCTTCTCCAGTGACCCTCCTGATGTTCTGCAGCTGGGCCAGGCCTCCCCTCCTGAACTGTTGTCCCATGGCTTTAGGGCTAACATGGTCTCCATGCTGCTTGAGGGAGGGTCCGGACCCCAGACCCTCAAGCACCACTGCCTCAGGATGTACTGCAGAACCCGCTTCTGCATGCCCTGAAAAAAGGAGCTAAGGGAGAGGAGAGGGGCAGGTGAGTCTCCGGGACTCTCAGCACCGATGACTGGGGCAGGGTTGCTGTGAGAGGGCCCAGTGGGAAGGCCTTGACCAGTTGAAACCAAGGGATCTCTCAGAGCTTCAAGAGATAATGTCATAGCTCAGCGGTGGAGCCCTTACTCAGTGTGGATGAGTCTGGGGATCTGATGCCCAGCCCCACCAAAACAAACAAGCACTCTAGTGACAGCCCAGCCCACTGCCCTCTAGTGGGGAACTCAGTTCAAAACAAAACAAAAAACAACAAACACAAACACTTTTCCTAAAAACAAAGCAAAGCAAAGCAAAACAGAAATAATTAAACACAAGCCAGGCATGGTTGTTCACCATTGTAACCCTACCACTCAGGAAGCTGAGGCAGGAGGATTGTCAATAGTTTGTAGTCATCCTGAAATATGTGCCACCATACTTGTTAGGACGGAATTCTCTTCCTTCCTTCCTTCCTTTCTCTCTCCCTCCCTCCTTCCCTCCTTTCTTTCTTTCCTTTGTTTTGTTTTTTCTTTTTTGATTAATTTTATTCTTGGGCACCAGATCTCATTATAGATGGGTGTGTGTCATCATGTGGTTGCTGGGAATTGAATTCAGGTCCTCTGGAACAGCAGTCAATTCTCTTAACCTCTGAGCCATCTCTCCAGCCCTTGTTTTGTTTTTTTGAGACAAGGTTTCTCTTTGTAGCCCTGATTGTCATAGAACTCACTCTGTAGACCAGGCTGGCCTCAAACTCACAGAGATCTATCTGTCTCTGCCTCCCAAGTGCTGGGATTAAAATAGTGCACCACCACCGACTGCCCTGCTAAAACAGAATTCTTAGCTCTGTAAAGGCTGGCTTATTCTCCCTGACAGTTTAGCCTAGAAGCTGGCCCCTGATGACCCCAGCCTCCCTTTCCCGCAGCCACCAGTCAGCCTGAGCTCAGAATCCTGGAGGCACCTATCCTTGTAAAGGCAGCTGGGAGAAAGTGGCCCCAGCAGCTTTCGGCTTGGTCACTGTCTCAGTGCCCCACGGCCACGTCCCAGGGCCTGATACCTGCTGGGGTACACAATGGATCATATCAGGCCTCCTGCCAAGGCCATGAAAAGGCTGGGATGTTGACCAGGACCTAAAGGACACGGGTCATGTATCCACTCGGCGCCGGGGCTGACCCTGTGTCATCAGGTTCTGGACACCTACGTGGCTTGCTAGTGCTGGTAGAGTCATGTCCTCCAGAGCAGCAGGACCTGGTGCAGGGCCAACATTTGGCAGGCTTCCCATAGGGAGCACCGACCTGGCTCCATGGGTAGCTGCTGGGCCTGGACCACTGTCTCCAGGCAATGGGTGGTGGCAGTTCCTGGGACTAAGATGCTGAGGGCCTTATTCCCTGGGAAGAAGGCAGAAAGTGGTTAAGCTGCTTATTCACAAACATGCAGGTGCTGCCTCAGGCCTCCTGGGCTTCCCCATCATAGGTACTGCTTTCCCCGTGTCCTCTACAGGTTCCCCACAAGGCTGCTTCAAGTCCCCATCTTCCCCAGCTTGGGAAGGGACTATATGACCCCCTCCAGAAGATCAGGGCCTTCCTGGAATAGAGGGCCACATGCTTTCAAGGTAGAATGTGGGACAACTCAACACTAAGCCAGAATAGTCCCCTGCCCAGAACAGCTTACAAGGGGACAGGGATGCATCCCAGCCAAGGCCTGCTCCCACTGAGAACCTTTCCCAGACCTCTAGTACCGGCAAGGCCCCCCAGGCCCCCAAAGCCCCCAAGGCCCAGCTTGGTCCTCTCCCATTATAATATTCACGAGTTTCACTGGGCTCCAGAGCTTAATCAATTGGAGCTCTGGTTGGAGGGCAGGGCCCCCCTGTGTTTGCCATGGCTCACCTGCCTTCCGCTGGTAGAAGGCCAACTGAGCCACCTTTGCCACATCTGAGGCCTGGAGCTGCCTCATCTCCATCCACTGTCCCAGGCATGTCTTCAGGAGCCTCACCCTTTGGCGGGCCAGGTGTCTCCTGTACTGGGCCCCTCTTTGAACAAGCCGTTGCCAGGCCCTGAAGCACCTAGAGAGGGAAGGGAAACTACCCTTGGTGACACCCGCAGTCACCTGCCTCCTGCCACGCACACACTTCTGTGGGCCCGGCCTTCGCCTCTCCGAGCCTCTGTTTCTCATCTTTGAACCAGAAGGCTGTGAGGAACTGAGGCATGGTATCTGCTCAGGCTGCAAATGTTGTCCCCCAGGGCCTGGAAACCCCAGCATCCCCCCCACCTGGCCTCCCACGACCACCCTTGCCTCATTCATTCTGTTCGTTCCGACTCAGTGACCAGAGTGATATTTCTCTCATCTTGAGTCCAATCAGCTTAAGTACTTGCTCAGCCTCCTAAGGTGTCCCCTTTGCTCCTAGAATAAAATCTCAACTCCTCTCCATGGTCCCCAAGCTAGGTGGGACCTGACCCCAAACACCTTTTCCACCCGTCTCAAAACATCGCAGAGATGCCCTTAGCTGCTCATAATTGCTGGGTTTTGGGTTTGTTTGTTTTGTTTTGTTTTTCAAGACAGTTTTGTAGCTCTGGCTGTCCTGGAACTCACTCTGTAGATCACACTGGCCTCAAACTCAGAGCTCCGCCTGCCTCTGCCTCCCAAGAGCTGGGACTAACAGTGTTCACTACCACCCCTCAGTGCTGGTTTTCTCCTTAATGTATTTGGTCTTCCCACATTGCCTAGCATGACCTTGATCTCCTGGACTCAGGCAATCCTCCTGCCTCAGCCTCCTGAGTAGCTGGGGCTATGGCTCTTCATGCTCTCATTAAGGCCTTTGCATACTGTTCCCTTTGTGTGGTGCCCTGATCCTTGCAGCCCTCCACCAGTTACTATTCATCCTTCATGTCACTTGCCATGTCTAGGTCACTACATCACTTCCAGTGTTAAAAGCTCTTGCGGGGGGCAGGGGATCAGCGTGGGGGTACAGAATCCAAAAAGACCCACAGATTAAAAAGGTGTTATGGGGGCCAGAGAGATGGCTCAGTGTTAGGAGCACTGGCTGCTCTTGTAGAGGACCAGGGTCAGTTCCCAGCATCCATATCTGTCCCCAGTTCCAGGGGATCCACTGCCTTCTTCTGGACTCTGTGGGAACCTTGCATGTATGTGTGCACATACAACCATGAAAGCACACACACGTAAACAAAAATAAGTATAAAATAGAAATAAATTCCAGGTGGTGGTGTCTCAAACCTTTAATCCCAGCACTCGAGAGGCAGAGGCAGGCAGATCTCTGTGAGTTCAAGGCCAGCCTGGTCCATAAGAGCTAGTTCCAGGACAGGCTCCAAAGCTACAGAGAAACCCTTTTCCTCTTTTATAATTATAAATGGTGTCATGGCTGGAATGTTTTTGCCCAAATCTTTGTCCTCATCCTGGTTCTCTGTGGAAGAAGTCGGTGGGTGGGGCAGGGCGGGGGGCAGGGAGCAGGCCACCAGCTGCCTAGGCCACATTGTCCAGTCTTGGTGTCCAAGCTCACCTGCATTTACAGGCAAGGTCCATGGTTGCTTTTCTTCCCAAGGAAGGGCTTCCCCTAGAAGCAAGGAATGGTGATGCAGCCTGGCTGTGGGGTTGCTCCTGTTTCTGCTGCAAAGTGACACAGCTCCCCTGGGTCAAAAGACAGGGGCACCCGCCGGTTTAGGCCTGGAATGAGGCCCCTGTCAGCCGCCAAAGCACTGGCCCTATCCTAGCGCCACTCCATTTCTTCAGGAATGACGGACTGTCTCTGTATCCAAGGAGGAAGAACACCCACACATCCTCCCCGGCCAAGTTAGCAAATCACTAACAGAAAACCGCACACAGGGAACTGGAGAGGTCAGTCATGAGCTGCAACATGGGCCGGCAGATGCCCTCTCTCAGAGGGTGTAGCCTCCTCTCAGGCATACCAGAGCCATGGTATTGCCCCCGCCAAGCCCCAAGCTAGAGAACACCGACCTCTTGGAAGCTCCAGGCCGGCAGGGCCTCGGCATGCTGCCCCCATGCGGCCTCCTGTCGGGCCTCACAGAGCCGTAGGACACAGCGCAGTAGTCTGAGGCTCTTTCGAATCAGCTGCCTATGGTTCCGAGCTATGGCCTCAGCTCTTGCCTGGTGCCTCTGGGACAGGCGCCTCCAGGCTCTGAAGCTTCTGGACAGCAGTTTCCATCTGGGGACAGAGCAGGACTGATGAGGGGACAGACACAACTTTCAGCTCCCTGGGACTCCATTCATGTGACTTTTGCAGTAATTGTGAAGGTGACAGCCGACCACAGCAGAAGTCCCAACTGCAGACCTAAAGAACTCTCTCTGTTGATGCCTGGACTTCAAATCGCCCCCTTGCCATTGCTCCCGAAGCAAGAGGCTCCCCGAGTGAGGATAACCGCCCCACTACACTGATGTCTACAATTCCCAGCGATCCAAACCCAGGGGCGTAGAGCTTGTCTTTGGGCCCTGGAGTTCCCTGGTTTCTTATGAGGGACAGCTCTGTCCCCTTGAAATTCTGCCGAGGCTCTGCCATCAGATGCCTGTCTCCAAAAAGTCCCGCTAGCACAGGCTGATGGGTCAGGAGCTGTCCCTGGAGTGGCCCCTGACTATCCCCACTCCCACACAACAGGGCCTCACCAAGCTGCCTGGGGATCTGAGGTCCTGAAGCTTTGAGCCTTGTTCTGCAGAAACAAAAGCCATGACAGTTCTCAGGCTAAAGGGTAGGAGTGACAGCCCTAGCCAAGTTCCCCTGCTCCCTGTCCCCCCTCAGTGCTCCCCACATTTGGGCCCCTACCTGCCGAGTACTCTGAGCTGCGGCTATATTGAATGGGCAGGAGGCCATCCTCTCTCCCCATCCCTGCCTGCTTTTTCCTGTGGGACCTTCTCTCTTCCTTCCTGCCCAGGCAGGACACTGAAGGTTGGAGATTCGAGTCTGGCCTCCCTGCTACCTGCCTCTCCTGTGACACTGAAGTGGCCTCTGTTTCTCTTGTTGTATGAAAGGCCTGGGGAGCCTTTCTCTCTTGCCCCAAGGTGCCGGGTAGAAAGGATCTCCCGGTCTGAGTCAGAGAAATCCCCAGGCAGTGTCCCCAGAGTGGCCTCATGTAACAGGGGCTTGAACACAGGGGACTCTGAGAGTCTAGCTTGAACCTCAAGAGTCTCCAGGAGACTGGGCCAATGCTGGGCAGGGGGGGTTGACTGGCTACCACCAGTGTGGGGCCCCTTCTTTGTAGGGGCTGGGTGCTCCTGGGATGTCAGGCTCCCTGAACAGGTTGTCTCAGGCTCTAGGTGTGGGATGGAGTCCAGCGGCCAGTGGCCAGCACTGCACGAGGAACAGGAATGGGTCCAAGACTGGCTGTGGGCAGACACAGACAGATCCTCCAAGGTAAGAGGCTCCCCCATGAGCCTGGGTACCCTGCTCCCTGAACCACACCAGGGCCTGGGGCCAGGCTGTGTGCACCTATCAAGAGGTGCCAAGCCCCCAGAGAGTCTCAAGTCCAAGCAGGGGGTGTCTGTGACCTGGAGTGTCTGCCACTGGCAGGAGGATGGGCCTCTTGGTGGCAGGCAGCTGTTCCGAAGATGGGGACTAGGGGTCCCTCGGTAGCACAGGTTACTCTGCTGTGCAAAGGGCTCTCGGGGCCTCCCTGGGGACCTCCCTGCTGGAAGCTGTAGGTTACTCTGTTGCCAAAGACCTGTGTCACCTAGTTGGTCAGTTGTATCCTTTAGAGCGAGGGCCAGGTGGGGGCGAGGGCTGGCCAGATTACTTTGAACTTGGCAGGGTTTCTGGCATAACACTGAGCCTTGGGGGCGTGTGGCAGCCTGGCATACGGGCATCCTCCGGCCTCCTCTATTCCCCAGGCTGATGTCCATGTTCCTCCAGGGTCTCTTCAGCTCTATAAGGAAGAAAGACAGCCACACCCTAGGACCAGGTGATGGCTTTTCTGGTAAGACAAATGGGTATCCAAGCCTCAGAGCTGAGGAGTGGCAGGGCCCCTGGTGGGAGGGAGTCAGGACTTCAGCTCCACAGCCTTGAGTAAGCCAATGTGCAGGCCAGGCCCTGGGCCTCAAAGCCAGGCGGTGACATGATTTGTCATGAGGCCGGCTACAGAGAGCATGGAAGAGGAGGGGGCAGAGGAGAGCTGTCTGATATGGGGGCAACCAACTGAGAAGAAGGGGTAAAGGGGGGGAAAGGAAAAAGTGAAGGGTAACCAGCTTACAATTTACCCAGTGGTCACCCAGAACTAGCAGCATCCCCTTGGATGCCCTTCAGTGACCCCAGTTATCCAGGCATAAACATCAGAATCTGGCCAGGTGGTAGTGGTACGCACCTTTAATCCCAGCACTTGGGAGGCAGGGGCAGGTGGGTCTCTGTGAGTTCAAGGCCAGACTGTTTTACAGAGTGAGTTCCAGGACAGCCAGGACTACACAGAGAAACCCTGCCTTGTAAAACCAAAAAGAGAGGGGAAATTAGAATTCGAATTTGTTTTGGGGGCTGTTTGTACCCTTGACTGGACCAGCTCTGTGGTCCTTCCTATAGCCTGAAATCCCTCACTTCCAGGATCTCACTCTTTAGTAACTCTGGCCCAGGGACCTACATTTCTGAGGCCCTACCCCGCAGGGACTCCACCCTTCAGAGGCCGTGCCATCCCAAGATCCTCCCCTTTGGGACCCCTCCCTCCTGAGGCCCCACCGGTCCATCCTTCTCAAGAACCCTCCTTTGGGATGATGCTGTACCAACCAAGCCAACCTTGGGAAGCAAATCTCTAGAGCTAGGAGGGTGTTAGGTAGGTACCTGGGGAGGACTCCACTGCCACTGCCACCGCCTTACCAAGTTCAGTGAGCTTCTTACCTGGCCCCAGGACGGTCACAGTCTTTGGGGGTACATTCTCCTTGTATCTGGTAGCAGGTCGTGGCTCCATGGGCTGTGGGAGAGTTGTGTATTCCATTAGATGGGTTGGGGTGGGGTTAGCTCAGGATGGAGCACTGGCCTGAAATATATGAGGACCTGGGTTAGATTCTTAGCTTAAGGACAGGGAAAGGGACAGTCAGGCTCCGTGGAGAAAGAAGATACCCTGGTCACAGGGCACTGTTCCTAGTAATACCCTTGGGTCACACCCTCGGCTATTCTGGACATGGTCCCTCTCTGCATAGGCCCCTTGGGGTCCCTGCTCACTGCCCCACATAGCTTTCCCCCTTTCTGTTGTTATATTTTCTTCTTTTTGATTTTTTCTTTGGAGGCAGGGTCTATGTAATCCCGGCTGGCCTGGAACTCACTATGTAGACGAGCGTGGTCTCAAACTCACAGAAGTCCACCTGCCTCTGCCTCCCAAGTACTGGGATTAAAGGTGTACATCACCATGTCCATCTAAGGATATCAGATCTCCAGGATCTGGACTTTACACGTGGTAGTGAGTCATCACGTGGGTGCTGGAAACCAAAGCCGGGTCCTCTGGAAGAGCAATGAGTGCTCTTAACCAAGGAGCCATCTCGCCAGTCTCTCTTCTGTTTCGAGAGTTTCTCATGTAGACCAGACTGACCCCAAGTTTGCTATGTATAGCCAAGGATGATCCCAAGTGCTGAGATTACTGGCTTGCGCCTCCACACCTAGTCTAGTCTATGCCGTGCTGGAGCGCGAACTCTGGATTTTCTGCATGTTAGGCAAGCACACTACAGAACCACATCACCAGCCTTTTCCCTTTTCTTTTTTCTCCCTCCGTCCCTTCCCCTCTACCTTATTCCCTCCTTCCCATATTTAAATGCCGCCTCAAACATCGCAGCAAGTCCTTCTATCATCCATGATAGCATGCTGCCCACCCCTTACTCTCTGTGACCTGCATGTGCCACTCCTGGCATGTACGGTCACTGTGTATATTGAAGAGATGATGGTCTCACCTATACACACGCAGCATACAGAATAGCCTGGCACACGGCTGGGCTTATAAACGTGTGAAGTGACTGAACCACGCTAAACACCAGCTCAGCCATTAGCAGGAATTCTGCTGTTTACTCTGCACCGCGGTCAGTCCTAAGATTCTTTCACGATTCTAGAAACGAAGCTACTGGGGTTTAGAAAGACCACCAGCCGGTTGCACAGTCCCACAGCTGGGCGGCTCTGCTGAGAGGGTTGGTTTGTAAGCATGGGTGGCCTCTCTTGCCACGCCCCTTTTAAGTCCCGTCCTCTCATCCCCACGCCCATATAAGGACACTCAGAGCCTCCCTTTTCTCACCACAGGAGTCTGTGAGCAGTTTCCTTCCCTCACTCTTCCTTAGGGACCTTTCCTTTGACCAATCAGGTTTGAACCGGGAGGGGCTCCCCGCAAGGGACCGCTAACGACCACGTTAAGAGACAGAAGAATTTCAAAGACAAGAGCGTGCTCGCCTAGCTCCGCCCCGCCCCCAGGATGCCTTGCACGTTCGCTAGCAAAAGTTATAGATGCCTGCAGGTGCCTAGGTCCGAATGAGCTGCACGTGTTCTGCGCTGAGGTTCTGGCCTAAGACCTGCATCTCAGTTCCAAGGCATATGGCTATGAGCAGACTTTTTTTTTTTTTTTTTTTTGACATTGTCTGTAGTCTCCAGGCCGCAGTTTCTCTCCAGAAGTGGCTGGAAACCACGCCCCATCCTAACTTCGGCACGCTTTGATATTGGTCCAGTCATGCGTCCCTTCAAACCTCGCGCGTTTTCCACACTGCAAGCCTTAGCTCCGCAGTGTACTCTGCAACGTGTGATTTTCTTGTGACAGGCAAGAGGAAGGAGCCTGGATGCAAGTCACAAGGCTTGTGCTGTTGGGTGGACTTAGACAAATTCCCAAACTTTTCGTGACATCTCCCCCCACAGACCCCCCCTTTTTTTTAAAGTGGTGCTGGGGATTGAACCCACGATCTGTGCATGCTAGGTAGGATCTTTTCCACCGAATTAGATCTCTAGCCTTCTTCCTACCCCTTTCTTGTAAGATTGTGTCAAGCCAGGTGTGTGGTAGCACTCGGGAGGCAGAGGCCAGCGGATCCGCGTGAGTTCCAGGTTAGCCAGCACTACATAGAGAGAGCCCTGTAAAACAAGTAAGTTAAAAAACAAAAACAAGCAAGTTTCAAAAACAAAACAAAACAAACCCATGTCAAGTATCTGTCTAAACCTGGTGGACGGGGCCTTTTGACCACCTTCCTGCAACCTCATCTCGTAAATGTAGGAGCCAGCCATGATAAGCTAAATATGAACAGATCAGTCAAAGGAAGTTCTTTACTTCCAACCATTATCACCTGCCAGAGTAGGACTCAGTCATGATAAGTTTAATAGAGGCCTGAGTCTCAGTAGTTTACCCTGAAACAATACCTGGTTGCAGGAAGAACCACAAACTGAGATTACCCAAGAACCACTCAAGAACAGACCACCCAAAGGAAATGCCTAGTTCCAACTGCTGTAGTTAGGACCACCTGCCAGCACACTCACCAGGACACCCCTAGACAAATGTCAGCCAATCAGGGGTCCCGAACCTCAAAAACCCCTCACCCCCACCTTTACTACTATAAAAACCCAACTCTAACTGAGCTCGGGGCTTTCTGCTTATTCCAATACGTTGGATATGTGGAGAAACCGCGTTTGCAAACTTGCATAAAGTAAAGGCTCTTTGCTTTTACATACAGGACTCGGTCTCCTTGTTGGCTTTTAGGAGATTTCATGGATCTGGGCATAACAGTAACCTCACCGAACCTCGTGTCTCTTGACTGCTTTTCTTCAAACTTGCCTTCCAGGCCACCGGTCCTCAGGTCTCTCTGCTGCATTGAGTTTCTGTTTAAAGCCATGTTTGTCACCTGTAGAAGTGGTTGTCCTCTTTTTAAATTCCCAGTGGCCCCAGCCTCTACACAACACATTCCAGCTCTGAGATCAGCTCCCTCTAGCCCTTGCCCAAGGCTCCTCTTTCCAAGTCTGTGTGTGTCCCCAGATCAGTTTGGGAGCTGGGAACCCTGGGTTCGCTGGCAGTGGAGGCAGGGGGGTAGAGGCACCAACAGACTAACTCTTTCATATTCTGGGTCATAGCTAATTCTATTATGTACAGAATTTTAAGTCCATTTTCAAGCTACTGGGGCAGGCAAGTGCTTAGCTCTCTCCGGCCTCTAGTCTCAGAGCCGTCCACTGACTCACACAAGTGCTTCACAGAATGGAGCCTCGGAGGGTACCTCCAGCCTTCTGAAATCCTGCAAAGATACCTCCACTTTGTTTACACAGGTGTTAAATGAACAACTATTTGTGTGGACTGGTCACCCTTCCCCTTGTGAGGTATCACAGCGATACATACAACAGGCTGCCACATTTATTGAACATTGGGGGTGACACTGTTCTCAACAGTTGCTAGTCCAAGTTGCACAATTTTTATCCTCACTTTAATTTACATTTTTATTGTGTGCATGTCCGCACACACATGTGCCCAAGTGCCATGGTGTCTACGTGGAGATGAGAAGATAGTTTTCAGGAGTAGCTTTCTCTTCTTATACCATATGGGTCCTAGGAACCAAACCCAGGTCATGAGACTTGATGGTGTGTTCCCTCCCACTGAGCCACCTCAAGAGCCCATCTTATTCCCACTTTTCAGGTCAGGAAACTGAGGCACAATGAGATTAAAAAGTTATCTAGCCTGGCAGTGCTGGCACAGACCTTTAATCCCAGCACTCAGGAGGAAGAGGCAGGCAGAGCTCTGTGAGTTCAAGGCCAGCCTGGTCTACAGAGCAAGTTCAAAGACAGAGTTACACAGAGAAACCCTGTTTCCGAAAAACAAAACAAACAAAAAAAATAAAAAGAAATACTTTTCTCTTATACAGAGGCTTCAGGGCACCTTTAGGATATAATCACATTTATTTGTGGAGGGGGCATGTGCCACAGTACAAATATGGACATCAGAGGGTAACTTGCAGAAATCAGGTCCCAGAGATCAATCTCAGATTTTAGTGACAAGGCCCTTCCTGCGAGTCATCTCAACTGGTACACCTTTGAGATTTTTTTTTCCTTAAAAAAAAATAATTTACTTTCATTTTATGTGCATTGGTGTTTTGCCTGCATGTCTGTCAGGGTGAGGGTGTCAGATCTTGGAATTATAGACAGTTGTTAGCTACCATGTAGATGCTGAGACGTGGACCCAGGTCCTCTGGAAAAGCAGTTCAGTGCTCTTAACCACTGAACCATCTCTCCAGCCCGAGATTTCTTTTTTTTTTTTTTTTTTTTTTTTTTTTCTCGAGACAGGGTTTATCTGTAGCTTTGGAGCCTGTCCTGGAACTCGCTCTGTAGACCAGGCTGGTCTCGTCTCTGGTCTCAAACTCACAGAGATCCACCTGCCTCTGCCTCTTGAGGGCTGGGATTAAAGGCGTGCGCCACCACCCCCTGGCCACCTTTGAGATCTAAAGCATGGTTCACTGGCTGCAGGCGGACTGTGAGAACTGGACTCGCTAGGCTATTCTGGGGAGTAAGGACAGCCCTGGTGGGGCGGACCGGCAGTTTTCATGCAGTTTCTCTGGCTTCATCCTCAGGAAGACTCAACTGAGTACAAACATACGATGGATTTGCGATCTGGACAGGGACTTGAGCACTGCAGGCCAGAGGTCAGATGCCTCCATAGAGTGGCAGTCACTAGACTAAAACCTGGGAGCTGTCCTGTGTCGGAATCACCATGGGGACCCGCGGCACCAGAGGGGGGTGGCAGTGAGGACAGCTGGCTGAAGAGTTCCATTCCACAAGCGCAGCCCTTCTGGGCTTTGCCTGGCCTGCCTGTGTGCTCCGCTCCTCTCTGGTCAGTGGCAACTGAAGGCTCCAGCCCCAGTCTTGCTATTAATGATGCCTGGCCTCTGTCTCCCTGCAGTGTGTCTGCAGAGCCTGCTGGCCACCCTCAAATCGTGTCCAGGAGTTGACGGCTTCCGCTGCCCACAGCCCACAGAGGGAAAGTATCCTTCTAGGGTGTATCAACCATCAAATTCAGGTTCGGACTCTGAAGCATGCTCTCTCATGCTCTCAGTGAAAGCCAGTCTCGACGGTGGTGCCGACTTCCTCCTCTGCTGTGTGAAATCAACCCTCCAGTCACACCTGCTTCCTGACCACAGGCAGGCTGGAGCTCCTACTTTTGGCTTCCTGAGGGCTGACCCTCCACTTGAACCCTCTCTTGTCCACTCCTGCCTCGATGGTATGTCTCATCACTCTGGTACTGGATGTTCCTTTACCATGTGAAGCAGGCAGGCAGCACTGGTACCCCTCAACACTTCTGCTTGACTCAGGGGCTCTCCTCCATCAGCCGCAAGTCTGTCACCCACCATGGGGCAGGCCTTGCCCAATGAGAATGCCCGGCTCCCCTGCTCTAGCTTCAGTCTGCTTGAGAGCCCTTCAGGAGATACCCCTCCCTGGACCTCCCTAAAGTGAGTCAGGTTTGGGAACCCAGGACCAGGACAGGGTCGCAGGCTCTGTGACCTAGCCTAGGGCCTCCCTCACTTTCTGTCTCTATAAGCCTGACCTACTCCGAGAACATGGGCACTGACACCCCAGGCCTTCCTTCTGCTAGGAACTACAGGAACATGAGAAAACAACTCTGGTGTTCATCCTGTTCCCGTGAGCCTATGTGTTGTGTTTCCTCCTCCAGTGCCCCTGCAATCGTGAACCTGACGTGTGACCTAGGGCATGTTTTCAATATTCTGGGTTGTTTTTAACATGTATTTATGGGGGGGGGGAACCTCACACCATGGCATGAGTGTGGAGTCAAACAACAATTTTCGGAGCTCAGTTCTAAGGACCAGGCACAGATCTTGAGGCTCGATAGTAGACGCCTTGCCTTTTGCTTGCTGAGCCATCTCCCTGGGCCCCAGCTCTGTTTTAGACCATGCTGCACACACTCTAAACAAACCTAAGGATTCTGGGAGGCTGAGTCACAACTAACGCCCTCTAGTGGTACATGCTGCTCTTCACCCCTGTTTGCTCATGCTAGGCTCAGTGAGGATGCCAACAGGTCCGGGTGTTCCACATATGGATGAACCACAGTGACCCTCCCAGAAAGGCCGCTTCACTTTTCACAGCTGCTGTCACTCAGCCTCTGCCTGTCTGCAGCTCCATGCTTCTTTCAGGCCCCTCACCTCAGCCTGTGGCTCCCATAAGTCTTCAAGTATCTGTCCCCAGTGATCTGGCAGTTGAGTAACAGTGGGGGCCTTGGCTTTGCCGCCTCAGGAGCCAGTCAACTGTGGTCAAAACACAGGGGTAGAGGAAGCCATCCATGCCCTGCCTCATAGCTCAGTATTATAGCTGACTCCAGGGGCAGTGCAGTTGGGTACTTAGGGCCCAGACACTCGGACCCCTGTCATTGGAGGTCATAATCACCTCTCTCCTAGAAGATGCTTCAGACAGCTGCTGAGTGGCAAAGCAAGATTTCAACCAGTGCCAGGTCATCTGAGTCAAAGGACAGCGGCCACATGCAATGCTGACCAGCACTTCCTCTGTCTCTCCCGTTTGGCTGGAGCCAGGCTCCTCTGGCCAGACCCATAGGGGACCCTTCTTTCCACCAGGCCCAATATAAAGGGTGCCTCAACTCAGGTATAACCTGCAACTGATTCAAAGGCAAAATCATACCAAGAGGGCAAGCCAGATCCCAGCTGGGAGACGAAACATGGCTCAAACACAGACCAGCCATAGAACCCCTGAATTTTAATGCCAGGGCTCTGAGAGGGGCCTCTGCAGATCCACTGCCTCCAGGCCTGGGGTCCCAGGCACCAATCCATCAGACAGTGACAGGCACAGGGACTTTGCTCCTATGCAGGAGAGGTTGAGCAGGACCAGAAGCTCGCAGAGCCTCTAGGAAAGGCTGGGCCATCTCAGGGCCTGAGAGGCAACCATCACTGGCCCTCAAGGCCTGGCCCTGCAGCGCTCTGCACTGCTTGGCAGGGGCATGGGAAGTTATAGAGTAGGAGGTGAAGAAAGCAACCGCAGTTCTAGCCAGGGGTTGCAGGTGCACTGAAGGGAGGGCTCCCTGGAGAGTTAGGGCTTGGCTCTTCTCAGCTGGGAAGCCAGAGGATCATGACCTCCAAGGCACTCGGCTCAGGCCACCTCTGTGGTGGGGAATGGAGGACACTCCACTGAAGGTCCATAAAGGAGGTGACAAGCATCCTGCTGGGCACCAGGAAGTCCAGGGGACAGCTTCAGTACCCCCGGGGGGCAGCTTGACCCTTGTCCTCCAGGTTGGCAAAGGGGGCTGCGGGTGAGTCTGATGAGTCAATTGTCTGGTAGGCACTGTGCTCCTGAGAAGGTCCGAAGAAATCTAGAGGACAGGAAACATGAGGACAGGGAAATGAGACTGTGGGGCCTTCTGCTGAGCACAGACGGATCCACCCTAGGCCATGGTTAGTGCTCAGCATCCTGATACCAGCGGCAGCAGAAGCCCTCACACCATGCCTTTAGCAGACAGTATCCACCCAATACTCATGTCTGTATGGGGCACAGATTTGAAAATGAGGAACCTGAAGGTCAGAGAGATGAACTGATTTGATAGTATGTGGCTTGAAGTAGATGACACTGGAGTTCAAACCTAAGTAGCAGGTCCTATGGTTCATGGCTACTGGCTGCTGTGCCACCTCTGCTCCCAGCAGCCCATCAGGAATCTATCCCTGGCCCACAGGTTTCTCTCCTGCTCTCAGCCAGGCACAAGGATCCATGCATAGCACTGTATCTAGAAGCCCCAGAGATTGGCACAGTTGCTATACCCAGAAGGTTAGGGCTGAGGGTATAGGACAAGATCTTCCCCACGTCTCTCACAGTCCTCCCTTGGCACATTTGTCCTAGGACCGTGCACAAGTCCCAAGGGCAGTGGGCTTCGAGCCTCTCATCTGTTCCCTCCATACCTGGGCAGGTCTAGATAGTGCTAAGGTAAGCCAGAGTGGGGAGCCACAGGCCACCTGGGGACCACACCAGCTCCCCCAGAACAGGGTCAGAGAGGGTAGGAATATGGCTTGGCCCACCACCAGAGAGGACAGAGTGGGCTACGCCAGTGATGAGGACTGGCACACAGGGTTCCCTCAGCCAACAGTAAAACCTGCTTGCCCAGGCGCAGCATCACTGCTGCCTGCCTAGCACCGTGTCTGCCCTATGGGTGCATCCCACATGGCAGGAGAGCACAGCTTCAGAGCCAGGGCTAGGTGGAAACACAAGGAAGGAGTTGTTCCTGCAGCCACCTGCAGGCCCAAACCAGAGGCTGCCTGCTGCCTCTGGGAGCTGAACACCTTCATGGCTTCGCACGTGCTCTGGACTGAGGGAAGTCTGACAGCAGGAAGAGTCACACCAGACTGACAGTTGGGGCCCAGAGTTCTGCAGCAATGACTGCCTGTCCATTGGACCAGGGAGAGGCAGAACAGAGTAGGACTTACCTGGGCGGACTGGGAGCTCACCCCCTCGCTCACGGTGCATGTGGTAGACGAGGCAGCAAGAGAAGGGCTTGAGCAGCAAGCTGAGAATGGCCATGCCGGCACTGAAGCGCCCAGTGTCGCTAACGACAGAAGTTGGGTAGAAGATGCTGATGTAGATAATGTCCAGGAAGATGGTGACCACCAAGCCGCCAAGAAACTGCAAGAAACACCACCATGGGATCATGGGCACTGACACCCCCCCAGACCCTCACATACGTCAGCCTCGAGTACATCTTATGATGACACCTGCGTGTCCTAGGAGCAGGACACAGGAATCTGGCTCTAGCCTGTTGCCCCAAAATTCCCTACCCCCTACCCTCATTTCCTGGCCATTGGGCCATGATGGAGCCCAACACCTGGCTCCAGAATTTGAGAGCGACAGTCCCTTGGTGTCCATACCATTTGTTTACACTACTAGGAAACAAGGAAAAATCCCTCTGCAGTCCTAAGGAGCCGTGGCCTCATTGTGAAAAGCTGGGCACCTCAGGTCAGGCACTCCCTCTGGTCCAGGCCTCCCACTCCCATCCTTTTTCCCGAGAAGACAACCCTGAAGCAGGTCAGACTGCTTGGGAGGATAGCCAGTCCTGGGGTTCTGTGGTCTCCACCCTATGTGGTGGGGCACTGTATAGTTAGCCAGCTAGTGGCTCTCCATCCTGGGAGGCTTTAGAACAGAGGAAGAGAGAAGCCTGGGATGGATAAGGGGCACACGGATGAAGCTAGTTCCTTGCTCTCTCCTACCCCCACTCCCTACTCACCATGCCTATGGCATCGATAGAGTCCGGCTGGGCTACAGCCCACACGCCCAGGGCCAGGATAGTGAAGTTGCTCCAGGCATAGGAGCCTGGGAACACTAAGCAGCCCCTGCATAGAAAGACACAACCAATCAAGCTGTCACCACCCTGAGCAGTCACATTCCTTCCTCCTGGTCCAGGGCCCTAGTCTCCTGAGAACAGGCCACTGGCTTCCTGAATTGGCCTCATCCATCCTCTCCTGCTGGCATGGGACCCACAGCTTCTCTGTGCAGGTCTGACTGTCATTCTTGCCCCTTTACTGTCACTTCTTGAAACAGCAAGCCGTGTGTGGGCCAGATCCTGTGACTCTTTCACGCCAACCTTCCCAGCAGTTCCCTGACCTGTTTGGAATGCCTTCTATGCTGTGGTCTATGGGGCTCCCATGAGCCCTACCCTTATCTCCTGGCTGCCCCCTGCGGCTTTGGTTTCCTGATTGTGCAGCCATTTCTTGTTGTCTTGGAGCTCAAAGTTGCCTGAGATCCCCTGGCCTGACCCATCGCCCTCCCTGCTGTCGATTTCAGGGCATCACTATTAACTACAGCACTTAGTTTGCTTGCAGAGTGGCTTATCACAGTTAACAAGGGGCATTTCCTGGGACCTGGCACTGCCCTGCACACTCTAATTTGTTCACACTCCATTTGTTCACAGCTGCTCCTGGAGGGAGGTGTTCTCATGAGCCTCATTTTACAGATTCGGAGGCACAGACCTAGTAGGTGACTGACCAGGTCATACAGCTACCCAATGAATGAAAATGAGGACCTGACTGCTCACAGATATATATGGTTGAGAAGGTTTTATTGTAGATACAAGGGAGAGAGCAGCCAGAGGCATCTGGAAGGGTCCAGACTGAACATGGCCAGAAAACTGAACCAGGGCATGAGAGGTGAGGTGTTGGGGAGAGCGAGAGAGGAAAAACAGACAAAGAGAGATCCAGGAGAGGCACCAAGAGCAGAACCAAGGAGAGTGGATAGCAAAACTGGCTGAGTTATACAGGAATGAGAATCTGGGGGAAGGGAAGCCAAGCCCAGAACCTGGGTTGGAGAGATTTGGGTAGGGGATGAGGTGAGAAGTGCCTGGGAGGAGCCACAGGCACTGAGTGATGCTGGAGGAGCTGGGAGAGCTGGGAGGAGCCACAGGTGTCCTGGGTTTCTTTGGAACCTGAGAGCAGCAGGGAAGGGACTGGACACTGGGATTGGCAAATGGGTGATGAGGCCTGGTATTTTTTCCAGTCCTTCCTTCCTTCCTTCCTTCCTTCCTTCCTTTCTTTCTTTCTTTCTTTCTTTCTTTCTTTCTTTCTTTCTTTCTTTCTTTTTTTTTTTTTTTGAGACAGGGTTTCTCTGTAGCTTTGGAGCCTGTCCTGGAACTAGCTCTTGTAGACCAGGCTGGCCTTGACTCACAGAGATCCACCTGCCTCTGCCTCCCGAGTGCTGGGATAAAAGGTGTGTGCCACCACCGCCCGGCTTTTCCAGTCCTTTCTTAGCCTAGTCACCAATGTGGGGCCTCAGGGAAAGTGACACCACTCTGCTGTTCACAGCACTCCCAGGTGTTGGCATATGCAAAGCACTTCAAAGCCTGCAAAACACACGTGATCTCAGTGGTTTCCTGACCTGGTTTTGGCAGAGCAATCTTCCTGGAAGCTGCAGTCACGTGGCAGAAGTGACAGGGAAGGTCAAGCTGTATCCTGAAGCCCCACATCGGGGTTTGGTTGGTACACACTACTGCAGGGCCAGTCCTTACCCCACTGTACAGACAGGCAGACCCAGGCCTGGACAATGGACTGGCAATTGTGACTGGCTGAAACCCTGCAGAATGGGACCTGACCAGGCTGACAGGACCTGGGAACACGTACACACAGATCCTAGGGACGTGTGAACACAGACCCCAGGTGACACAACACACTGGATGCAGCCAGACACCCAGAGTCACTCACCAGGTTGTCAGCAGCCAGTGAACCACGAGGATAACCTATGGCACAAAGACAGGGATTGTAAGTCTGCGAATGCAGTGTCACAGGTAGCACAGAGCTTACGGCGTCAGAACGCACAGGAGACCCCTGCCTGACAACTCCAAGGGTCTCACAAATGTCTTTAAAAAACCCCAGTAACAGCAAAGGGTCTGTGGTGAAGGAGAAAGACAAGCCTGCCTGGGAACAGGCACCTCTCCCCCTTCCTGTTTTCAAGGATTAGGGGTCCTTCTGGAAAGCCAGGGGCATGAGCTCTGGAATCAGAAGTCTGAATGAGAAGATGGGAGGGACCTCCAACTGGGGGGTGAGTTCTTAGGACACAGGGGCCAGTGCTATGGGCTGAGGGGAAGGTAGCTACAGTAGCCACAGAAGGGAAGAGCAAGGAGGGCAGGCTAGGCCTTAGTGGGTAGTGCTTGCCCGGTATACCTGAAGCCCTGAGCTCAATCCCCACACTGAATAAACCGCGTAAATCAGGCAGAGTTGTGCACACCTGTAATCTCAGCACTTCAGAAGTGGAGGCAGGAAGACCGGAAGTTCAAGATCATCCTCAACTACATGATGATTTGAGACTAACCGAGGCCTGAGGGGAGAGGTGGGAGATGGCAGAGGAGCCAGTAGTAGTTGGCAACTCAGATTTCAAGTTTAATGACTGTGGGGAGCTTGAGACTTCCCTGCAGGAGATACCACAAACATGTCCTCATGTCAAGGACAAAAATCCCTCTGGCCTGCCTGTATTTCTGTAACACCCTTTTACAGTGTTTGACATTCCTGAAATCCCAGCCCTGGTCCTGGATTGGCCTCTACTAGTAATCCAGAGGGCACTGCCCAGAGAGCTAAGACAGGAGGGCAGATGCCACAAAATAAAGGCACTGTCAGCTGGAGTGGGCTACAGGCATCTGGGCTGAGTGGTGAGGGTGAGCAAAAAGTCAGGCCCAGGCAGGGAGCCAGGACCAGCCCAGTGAGTGGGAGGAGGGCGTGGCCCAGGCAGAGGCTTCCTGGAGGCCAGGGCAGTGTGCACTGGACCAGAGAGACAGGCAGGAACTCTGCAGGGGGATCCCTGGGCTCACTGGCCAACTAGTCTAGCCCAATCAGTGAGCTCCATGTTCAGGGCAAGACATGAGACTCATAGGGGCTTGTTGGCTGTCAGCCGAGCCCTAGATTCAGTGAGAGACCCCGTCTCAAGTGAGTATGGCAGAGAGTGAGTGCAGGGCACCCATGGGAGAGGAAACCTATCAAGAGACTAAGCTTCAGGCTGGGCTTGACGGCACACACCTTTAATCCCAGTACTTAGAAGGAAGAGGTAGGTGGGTCTCTGTGAGTTCAAGACCAGCCTGGTCTATAAAGCAAGAGGGAGTACAGGACAGTTGTGGTTGTTACACAGAGAAACCCTGTCTGGGTGGGGATGGGGGGAGACTAAGCCTCTCCTGCCTTGGTTTCTCCATCTTTGTAATGGGAATATAATCAGCCCTCAGAGATGTGATTTACAAGAAAGCTGCAGGGAGAAACAGAATCAAATGGCCCAGCCCTTCCTGGAAGTTCACAGGGGAGGGGCCACTGGCCTGCTGTGAGCACAGACCAGTCCCTGCTAGCTCTTACTCAGGGAAACAGGAGAGCAGGCTTCTCAAAGAGAAACTGTTCAGGCCAGGCCACAGCAGGAAGGGAGCTGAGCCTGAGCAGGCTTTCACGAGAGCGCTCAGCCACAGCAGGCTGCCTGGCTCTTCCCCAGACAAGGCCCACAGGCCAGGGCAGAGGGTGGGGAATATAGGCCCCCCCTCTGTGTAATGGGATGGTGTGTATCTCCACAGAGAGAGGAGAGCATCTATCCCGAGGGAACCTTGACTTCAGGGCAAGCAGGTCCTTGCCAGGTCTTACCAACTGCCGTCCCCACGCTTGCCCACCTCACTCCTGGGTGGAAGCCTCAGTCTGCAGTAACTCCACCAAAGCCCCACCTGCTCCTTGAGCCCACCCCAAGGAACTCACTGCTCACTCTGTCTACAGGGTCAAATGGAGGAGACTCACGCTGCAGAGACCCAGCTCACCAGATCCAGTCAGAACGCCAAACAACGGCTCAGATGCAAAGCCCAGATCAAGACCCACCTGTCCTGAGTTTTCTGTCTTTGTTTCAGGGACTTACACTTGTTTTCTGAGGTCGGTTGGCTTCTTCTCTCTCTCTTTTCTTTCTTTCTTTCTTTCTTTCTTTCTTTCTTTCTTTCTTTCTTTCTTTCTTTCTTTCTTTCTTTCTCTGAGACAAGGTTTCTCTGTGTCGCCCTGGCTGTCCTGGAACTCGCTATTAGACCAGGCTGGTCTCGAACTCACACAGAGACCAGACCCACTTGCCTCTCTGCCTCCCAAGCGCTGAGATTAAGGTGTACACCGCAGCCCCCCCCGCCCCCTCCCCCACCGGGGCACATCTGGTCTGAGTTTTTAACCCCCCCACCCCCGCATCAGAAGGCACAGCCTGTTCTCCACCCCTTTTTACAGTGAGCGAAACTGATACGAGGTCACACAGATAACTCAGTGTCCAAGCCTGGCCCCAAAGCCACTCTGCCCACTGTCAGGATCTGCAAGGCCGGAGGCAGGGCAAAGGAAAGTGAAGTTTAACTTAGAAAAGGGTGGGTCAGCAGCAGTCCAGTGGCCATGAGGTTAACCCTTTGTTTGGGGCTGTGGACTGTGGCTCAGTGGGAGAGAACTTGCCAGGCATTTGGTACCCTATCACAAGAAAACAAAACAAGCCTTTACTATTCCCTAAGGAGAAGATGGGGACTTCCCAGACCTCAGCTTAATACATCCTGGTGTGTCCTGTGCAAACACTTGGTGACCTGAAGGATAAGACGGTAGGATGCCCCAGGACAGCTGAATTCAAGGGCTACCCAGGAGGAGAGGCAGGTCCTGCCCTGGTTATCTGGCAGACTTTGGCATCAAAGCCATGGGACCGACCATCCACATATGAACCTGGTTAAGTCTCCTGGCCTCATACAACTGCCGCCTGCTTGTCAGCACGGCGGGCATAATCACACTTCTCGGCTCAGGTGGGCTGGGGGTGGGGAGAGGGGACAGAGGTTAGTAAAGCACTCAACACAACCGGCCTTATTGCCTTATTATTGCTGTCGGCGTCTCCACTGCTGGCTCCTCCAGCTTGGGCCCCAGGTCTAGTCCAACCTGAGCGACTTCAGCTCAGCTCCTGCAAGCTTCAAGAGAAGCATGGTGGGGCCCAGCTAGGGACAGACTTCTTTCACAGAGCCTGGGGCAACTGCTTCTTTTCACACACACACACACCCCACACACACCTAGTGCACTCCAGCTGAGCTGGGCATACCACGTCTTTAAAGGACACAGGGTGGAGCTGAAAGGGGCAGCCACAGTGTCCCAGCTGCCCTCCACAGGGTACAGATCTTGCAGACAAAATGACCAACACTCAGGCTCATTCTGAATTTCAGATTATGGATAATTCAGTATGTCCTCAACACTGAGAGACACAATAAAACACTGTCATTGATGCGAAGCCCAAAAATGACTGGACATCCCTCCTATGTGTTACCTCACAACATCTGGTATGCACTTGCTTCTAACTGCTCCTGGCTAAGATCCATGGAGACACAGGGCTCATCAATCAGATCAGGGGAGGGCCCAGTCCCTGCATCCTGGGCCAAAGCCCATCACGCTCACACTTGTGATGGACGCTCTGTGCCTATGAGGCTCTAAAAGTCGACACAGACCATCAAAACCAGTTAGTCCCAAGTAACCCCGTACCAGGAAATGTCAAGCCCTGGAGCTGGGTCTTTGGGGGTTCAAATCCTTGACTGCACCATTTAGTTCTCGGGAGACCCTGGCAATTTACTTACATCATCTAAGCTGAAGTTTACATCTCTCTAAGAGACTATAGCTTCTCTGGCCAGGTGTAGTGGTGCAGGCCTTTAATCCCAGCACTTAGGAGGCAAGAGCAAGCAGGTCTGTGTGTTCAAAGACAGCCTGACTTGGACAGTGAGTCCCAGGCCAGGCAGAACTAGATGACCCTGACTCAAAACAGAAACAAGTGAGATTAGCAAGCAACACAAGCTGGGGGACGTGGCTTCGTTGGCAGAGTGTTTTAGCATGCAAGAAACTCTGGGTTGCATCCTCAGTACTGCATAACAGGCCTGCAAACCCCGTACTGGAGAGGCGGAAGCAGGAGGATCAGAAGTTTCAGGTCGTCCTCAGCTACGTAGGAAGTTCAAGGCTCGTCTGTACTACACGAGACCCTGATTCAAATGAATAAAACATATCGGCCCATAAACACCAGCTCTTTTCTCACCCGTTGCTATGGTTTAGTATTATTGTTTGTGCGTGGCACTGGGATGAAGCCCAGGCCTCGTGGGGGTTACTCAAACGCTCTACCACTGGGACTAATGCTGTCCTCCCAATTATTTGGGGGCAGGCTCAAGCAGAATAAGGAAGGCACCGCCTGACCTCCACTGCTCCAACAGTCAGTACTGAAAGCAACAAGCCCGGCAGCAGCCTGTAAACCTCTCCGCGGCTAAGGGGTCCGCCCATGCCCATTCCTTCGCTCCTATCACTCCAGCTGCTGGCCAGCAGTTTAGGAATGAGAAATGGGGCAGTCACACACAGCTTAGCCCATGTGTAATCACGCAACTGTGGAGTTACACCGCTGCTCCAAATTCACCGATCTCTTCGGTCTCTTTGATCTTAGACACCAAAGGGTGCTAAATCCTTTGACACCTGGGAGTCTAAGGGTTTCAAGGAGCCTGCACCAAGGCCCAAGATGGCCGGTTTAGTTCCAAGTCCACGCCCCTCTGACCGAAACCGAGAGGCCAGCCCCTCTGTTGCAAACCAGAAGGGTTGAGAAAGAAAAAGTAAGAACCCGGGAAATGAAGACACGGGGCCCAGCACAGGCTTTGGGTTTTTTGCTTTTAAGAAACTTCTGCAGTTCCTGCTTCTTAATTATGAAATAAGGACGCTGCATGCGGAAATTTGGGAGAAACAACTGTTTGGGGACACTGGATTTCTCCTGTCCTGTGCCAACACACAGAGGGACCCAGCGGGACTGCACTAGAAGGGGTCTGACCTCTCAGGAGGAGAGGAGTCCCTGTCCTGCTGCTGGGGACACGAGGAGCACAGGTCCGGGCTGTCCGGAGCCCCGTGCCAGCCTGGGTCTGTCCGGGAGGGGTGGCCCTGTCGGTCTCTGTCCCCAGGTGTCCCTCTCGGTATCCACTGCCTCCTCCCTTGGGCTCTGCACCTTCCCTTCTGCTCCGACTCCGTTCCCCAGGCTCCTGAACACCCGCCCGCCCCGGCCGCGCGGCCACCTTCAAGTTCACGGCGGGCAGCTCCATCCCGACCCCGGCGGAGGGCACCTGCACGACGGCCGCGGGGACTCCTGGGCTCCGAACTCGGGAACAAACTTCCAGGCCCCGCCCGTCACGTTGCGCCAGCTCCAACCGTGGCTTGTCGGTGAGCCACGTGAGGCCAACTCGCGCGGCCACGTGACTGCAGCCGGTTGCTAGGAGACAGCGTCTAGCAGCTGGCTCTTGCTGCAGGGCTCAGGCTCCCGCCACCGCCTAGGCCTCAGCCAGCTGCTGCGTTGCAAGCAGACAGTCTAGAATTCTGCAGCCTGGGGGCAATGGGCTACCTAAGTGATACGTGGTGAGGATCACCTACAGTCAGGAGAGCCTGGGGCAGCCAGGCAGAAACTGCTGGGGTGATAACAGCTGGTGTCTGCCCCGGGACAGCCTCTCTCCTCCTTTCTGCCCTTGTACAAGGGTTAGTACAATACTTACCTCCTTATCCTTGTGATGGCCAGTGAGAAAACGGTGAGGCCTGGAGGGATGATTCCATGGTTAAGAGCACCTGCTGCTTTCAGAAGACCTGGGTTCTGTTCCCAGCACCCGCGTGGCAGCTCACAACCGTGTACATATGATCCTACCGCCCTCCTCTGTCCTCCGCAGGCACCAGACACACACAGTGCACACACACACGCAGACAAAACATTCATACACATAAGATAAAATAAATAAATCTGAAATAATTCAAAGCCCAATTCTTACTGTATTAAATTTCTCCTGCAAGCTTATTGGATTTCAAGAGAATTGATTAAAATACGTTTTTAAAAAAAAAGAAAAAGGTGAAAGCAGGTACCGTGAGTGGAGCCGGTAAATAACAGTACTTTGGAGGCTGAGGCAAGAACATCATGAGATCAAAGTCTGCCTGGCTTACAAAGTAATACCATGTGTATTTCTTATTTCTTTATCTTTGGGGTGGGCGGATACATGACACACCATGAGTGTGGAGCTGAGAAGACAGCTTGGGGAGTTGGCTCGTTCCTTCCATCCAGGGTTTTGAAGCCTGGGTAAGTAAAGGAAGGCAGGGGACTGAAGTTAAGAAAAAAAGACTTTCAAGCTAATGGCTGAATAGCCTCAACCACTAGGGAAGCAGAGACAGGAGGACTCCTGGAGCCAAGTAGTTCAACCTGGGCAATAGAGTGAGACCTAGTCTAAAAGAAGGGGCTCAGGGCTCAGTGTCAAAGTATCTGTTTACCACACTTCCATTCCCAGCACGGCCAAAGGATGATATCAGAGCCTATGCAAACCTCCAAATGACCGGAGTGGTGCCTGGTGATTTCTACGTGACCGATGATGCACACAAGCTTTTGTACCATCAATGTACAAGAAGTCAGTCACTTGCAGTCTGCTTACTGGCATACCCTGTTGTGCCCAGATTAGGACCCCCAGAGAGAGACCACCAGAGAGGCCCAGACTGTAATAAACAAGGTTTAATTAGCATAATATAAACATGTTTGGAACCCATCTCTGACTTCGCTGCAGTGAGGTGGAGAGGAGTTGTAGCTCCTCTGTGGGGTAAGCTTTTAAAGGTGTAACTACAAAGAGGCTTTTTGAAGCTGCTTTTAGCATGGGTACAAGGTCTTTTGCTTTCTCCCATCCTGCTTCTTTATCACCAGGTGGCTGGCTGGGCTAAGTGACCTTGTGCTCGGAATCTCCCCATCTCCCCATGGGAGAGGGGAAGGCCACTATCTTCTTGGGAAAACATTCTGCTAGGAAATTTCTTCTCACCCCTTTGAGAATAAGGGGTGAGGGTCCCACAACCCAAAGTTCAAGAACATTCAAGCCAGAGCGGTGGTGGCACATGCCTTTAATCTCAGCACTTGGGAGGTAGAGGAAGGTGGATTACTCTGAGTTCAAGGCCAACCTGGTCTACAAAGAGAGTTCCAGGATAGCCAGGGCTGTTATACAGGGAAACCCTACCTCAAAAAAAGCTGAGCCGATTAGAAGCACAAAGAGTTGCCCTGCCTGGGCTCTTGGGTATGGGTCCTCTCGGTGTCCAGCTGCAACTTGCTCTGCTCTTCAGAAGGATAGAAGCCATATGGGAACTCATAAAACTGCCTCAATGGGAACCAGGCAGTGGTGGTGCAGGACTTTAATCCCAGCACTCAGGAGGCAGAGGCAGGTGGATCTCCACGAGTTCAAGGCCAGCCCACAGTTCCTCAGAGAGGAAGGATTTTTTTCTAAGTATATGAGGGGAGGTTTTTTGGGGGGGGGCAGGCCTAGTTTAAAGCCCAGTTTGAAAGCACAGCCCCTCAGTCCAGGAGGAGGACTAGATACAAGTCTGCTACTGTGATGGATGGCTATTCTATTTTGTTCCTAGGCAGAATGTTTCTCTATAGCCCAGGCTGGCCCTGAACTTGAGAGTGCCCTCTTCTAGCCTTCTGAGGGCTGGGGTTACAGGTATTTGCCTTTACATCTGTCTAATTATGGTTTATTATATAAGTTTCTTTAACTGATATAAAAATATACACATTAACAAGGCACAATGTGATGTTCCCATACATGGATATATCTTGTAATGTTGAATTTTTGATTATGTTTATTTAGTTTCTGTGTTTATATGTAGTCATGCTTGTCATGGCTCTTGTGTAAAGGTAAGAGGACCAGCTTCCTTGAATTGATCCTTACCTTTCCACTTTGTTTTTAAGGCAACCCCGCTCTTGTGCTTTCTGAGTACACCAGGTACTCAGAAAATCTGGGTGATTCTCCATTTCCCATTTTCTGTAGGGAAGCTGGGATTACGGATGCATGTAGGTGGACTTTTCTGTCCCACCAACCAGCTCCCAAATAACCACAGAGACTTATTATTAATTATAAATGCTCCAGCACCATGTCTGCCTCCCTGCTGCCATATGCTCCCCACTATGATAGTCACGGATTCTAACCCTCTGGAACCATGAACCTCAGTAAATACTTTCTAAGTCACCTTGGTCATGGTGTCTCTTCGCAGCAATAGAAAAGAAATTAAGAACACACACACACATACACACACATATCATCCCGCAAACAAACAAAGAAACAAATCAACCAATGTACTCATAGGGTCCTACCCCACATGCAGAAGGAAGAATGTTGCAGAGGCCAAGGAGCATCTAAACAGACAGGTCCTGCAGGCCTTCTTAGTTTGTCACTGTTAGATCAGACCCTCCCCCGCTCACATTTCTCCATGACTGTGTGCATTCAAGTTACCTTACAGAAAAACAGGCAGCTCCCCGGGTCTTTGAGTCTTTGTTTTTGAAAGCTCCCAGGTCGTATTGACCTCGGATTAACTACATTATGTCATGCTTTTTGTATGTCAGGCGAGCGTCGTCACTCTGTGAAGAGAACAGAGGCCAGGCCAAGATGAAAGGGATGGAGCCGGGCCAGATCTGTGGACAGTCCCTGCTGTTCTCACAGGCACTGTCTTCTCCCCAGTCAGCCGGGGCCAGAGGTGGGAGGGGACACATGAAGAACTAGCCAGCTGGGCAGCTGGGGTAGTATGCACGGAGCACACAGAGGAACAAAGGAAAAGGAAACTAACTGTTCTCAAAGAAGCCAGGGTTCCTGCCATGACCTGCTCCTGGCTGTGGAATGACAAATGGCCCCACATCCCATAAGGTTCCAGAGCCAGTCATTCAGTAAACATACTTTTGGAATTTAAGTTTAAATTCTCTCTCTCTCTAAGACAGAGTTTCAGGTTGGCCTCGAACTCACAATGATAAAAATTTAAAACTGTTTTTTATTACATTACATTTATGTGTGTGTGTGTGTGTGCATGTATGTGTGTGCGTGTGCGTGCCCATTTGAGTGTGTGTATACGTTGCAGCAGAGGTGCGTGAAGGAGACAACTTGCAGAAGTCACTTCACTTCTCTCCTACTATGTGGGTTCCAGGGATCGAACTCAGGTCCTTAGCTTGCCAGCAAGCTCCTTTTCTTTCTTTCTTTTCTCTATTTTTGATTTTTTGAGACAGGGTTTCTCTGTAGCTTTGGAGCCTGTCCTGGAACTAGCTCTTGTAGACCAGGCTGGCCTTGAACTCGCAGAGATCCGCCTGCCTCTGCCTCCCGAGTCCCTGTGCCACCACCACCCTCCTGGTACACAGCAATGGCTCTATACTGCTGTCCCTCTGCTTTGTGAGGAGCATGGTCTCTGCCGGCCTTTCAGCAGCATCGCGGGCACGCTGATATGTCCACTGAACTGAAGAGGAAGAGTAAGTAGTGTTGGGGTCCGGTGCTAGCCCGGACTCTAAATTATTTCTCTCTGGACCAGACCCCAACATAAACTATCTCTCTCTGGACTGGCATGGAGGCGTGAGAATAAAGACACAACTCACATGGCTTTATTGGGAGGGAGATTCTCAGTGGCCCCTCATGAAGTCCTGAATTCACATCCTGAAGGATTCCTCCTGCTTTATTCTCCAAACAGTCTTTATATCAAAACTTAACTCAGGGGGAAATACATTAACATTCTGTTTCCTAGGTAACCAGGTGAATGGCTTTTAGTCCCGTCCACAACTACCTGTGTGCTCTGTATGCTAGCTGTCACATAGGCTTGAATCAGCATCTCTCTCAGGCATCTTCCAAATTACAAAGAAAGGAGCAAAACAACATCCTGACCCTTTGTTGGGGCAGTGACAGCCTGTCTGCAGGGCTATGTGACCACCTCAGGTGGGGTGGCCTATGGCTTCAGAGCCTGGCTGCCACACCATATAGAAATATGGGCCTACAAAGTAGATGCCGGGTGTAGAAGTGATACCCAGATGCTCTCCTACTGGCAAGCCAGTGAGCTGGACTCACCTAGGGAAGGGATAGTGTTCCTCTGGGGATTTTTTTCATAATTTCTTAAATTATTGTTTAACAGATTCGTAAGTTTATATAACAAATTTCTTTCTTGTTTTTTCGTCTTCTTTTCATTTATTATTTATTTATTTATTTTATATATTTTATTTATTATTATTTTTTGAGAGGGTTTCTGTTTTAAGAAGGCTGCTTGTAGCCGGGCGGTGGTGGCGCATGCCTTTAATCCCAGCACTTGGGAGGCAGAGGCAGGCGGATCTCTGTGAGTTTGAGGCCAGCCTGGTCTACAAGAGCTAGTTCCAGGACAGGCTCTAAAGCCACAGAGAAACCCTGTCTTGAAAAAATAAAAAAATAAAAAAAAAAGAAGGCTGCTTGTTCATTTCCCAGCCGCCCAGACCCCTGAAATAATCACACAGAAACCATATTATTTAAATCACTCCTTGGCCCATTAACTCTAGCTACTTATTTGCTAACGCTTACATCTTAATTTAACCCATCTCCAATAAACCACGAGGCTGTGACTTAACAGGTAAAGTTCTGGCATCTGTCTCCGGTGGGGCTACGTGGCTTCTCACTGACTCTGCCTTCTTTTTCCCAGCATTCAGTTTAGTTTTCCCTGCCTAGCTCTGTTCTGCCCTGCTCTGCCATAGGCTCTCAGCAGTTTCTTTATTAACCAATGGTATTCACAGCATACAGAGGGGAATCCCACACCAGGTTCCTCTGTGTAGCTCTGGCTGTCCTGGAACTCCCTTTGTAGATCAGGCTGGCCTCAAATTTACAGAGATCCGTCTGCCTCCTGAATGCTGGGTTTAAAGGTATTAGCTACCACCACCCAGCATATTTTATTCATTTTTCAAAGATTTATTTTTATTTGTATTGAATGTATGTATGTATGTTTGTGTGCACTGTATGCTGTGTGTGCGTGCCACCGAGGCCAGAAGAGGGCAATGGATTCCCTGGAACAGGAGTTATAGGCAGGCCACTGTGAGCCATCTGATGTGCATACTGGGAGCTGAACGAGGGTTCTCTGGAAGAGCAGGAAGTGCTTTAACTGTGGAGCCATTTCTCCCAGTTCTCATCACTCCCCACCCCTCTTACTTCACCCTCTCCCTTTCTCCCCTTTGTGTGGGAACCACTGGATTTAATTTCAGTTCCTTACCAGAGTGTGGTTGGAAGGTTATTTACTGGGGCAGAGCAGATTAGCTCTGGCTGCACCTCTGGAGAAACTGCTATACCCCTCCGCAACAGCAGAGACTACACACTGTCAGTAGTCTGCTCCTCCACTCCTACCCTACCTCCCCAACCCCCAACGAGTGGGGGGCCATGTGCAGGCCTGATGCGGATAACCTTATCTGCAGTGAGTCCTTGAGGGCCATGGCCAGTGTCATGTCCAGAGGGCCTGGCTCTTGCATTCTGTTCCATTTGTCGCTCCCACCCCCATGCCCATTCTGCAAAGTTCCCTGAGCCTAGGAGGGAGTGACCTAGCTGTCTCATTTAGAGTCAGTTCTGAACTAACTAACAGTTAGGAATAATCTTAAGACCAGCCTCTCCGCCAACGCAAATAATTCCAATCAGACCAAATTAGACCCAATCAATGCCCATGTGTACTGCAGGCTCCTGGCTGGCCAGGAAAGCATGGTGCGGGAGAGAGAGCGGGGGGGGGGGTGCACACAAACCCCGAAAACCACGTGTTCTTTTTCTCAGAGGCAGCCTAAATAGCCTGTGGGAAAGGTCAGAGCTTGGCCGGCTTTTCAGGAGGTGGAGTCCAGACCAAGGCAACTCCCAGGGGGAGGGGCCTGAGATGGAGCTTTCTGCTCCATTGGCACCCCATTGGCGCCCCAATGATGCATGCCAGGGACTGGGGTAACGCTTCCAACCCAAACACCCCCAGAGTCCTTGGATATAGGGGTGTCAGGGGGTGGGGGTCTCACTTTTGACCAAACACTAACTGCAAGAATCTTCTCCAATGAGGACTGGGGACAGCACCAATAAACAGCAAATCAAGGCTTGGGAAAGTATAGGAACATTCTCCAGCATTGGGAATTATAAGACCTGAGTCCTATGGGGGCTGGAGAGATGGCTCAGTGGTTAAGAGCATTGACTGCTCTTCCAGAGGTCCTGAGTTCAATTCCCAGCAACCACATGGTGGCTCACAACCATCTCTAATGAGATCAGGCATACATGCAGGCAGAATACTATATACATAATAAATAAATCTTTAAAAAAAAAAGACCTGAGTCCTTGCCACTTTTCCCTCCCCTACCCCCACCCCTGTTCCTCTACTGCTGGGTACCTGTGTCCCACTTACCCTAAATGGGGCAGTGATATCAGATCTAAGGCATGTGGGGCTTACAGAAGGCTTTAGGATGACCCCAGCTGTCCTGTGCTCCATGACGTAAGGGACAGTAGCTGTGACACAAGCCCCAGCCACTTCCTTCCCCAAGTGGACAAGTCAAGCTGGAAGAAACAGCAGAGGCTATAAACCCAAACTCCAGCTGTGGGCACAAATGCCTGTCAGGGAGTGAGGACCAACAAGAAGCCTTTCTGAGGCGGGCCTAAAAGGCAGAGTCCTGCCCCTCAGCAGCACGGCAGATGGCTTGCCATTTGAATTCAGTGTCCTTCCCTATGGTGCTGATCTTCATAGACACACTGGCTCTGGGTTTCTTGGCCTCGGGTCTGACAGGACTGGAGTGAGCCTGGATAGTTAGGCAGAGCTGCCCTTTGTTGTTAAGATTTTATTTTTGTATAATGTGTAAGTAAGGATGTTTTTCCGGGGCTGGAAAGGTGGCTCAGTGGTTAAGAGCACTGGCTGCTCTTCCAGAGGTCCTGAGTTCAATTCCCAGCACCCACATAGTGGCTACAACCATCTATAATAGGATCTGAGGCCCTCTCTGGCATGCAGAACACACATACATAAAACATGAATAAATATTTTTTTAAAAGAAAAATGTTTTTACTGCTGGTATGTCTGTGTACCATGTGTGTGCAGTGCCCAAGGATGCCAGAAGAGGGCGCATCAGGTCCCTGAAAGAGACATTTTAGGTGCCTCTTGGAGAGTCTGGAATAGGACAGTATAAAAAGCTGATAGTGAGGGACTGGAGAGATGGTTTAGTGGTTAAGGGCACTTGCTCGTCTTGCAGAGGACCTGGGTTCAGTGCTCTAGTTCCTGGGGATCCTTTCCTGACCTTCCTGGGCACCAGGAATGCCTGAAGTGTATGTACATGCATGTAGGCAAAACACTCATACACATAAAAGAAAATAATCTAAAAAAATAAAAGCTGCTGAGGAGATGCCTGGGTTACTCCTGTCTTTGATCCACGAAGGGGAAGAGATAGATAGGATACCCTGGAGTGATTTGTGTGCCTTCATGCAGAAGGGAGCAGGTGAGCCACAGCAAGGACGCAGGTCACACGAGGGTGGAGAGGCCAGGCATTCACCCCACTGTTAGTTACCTTGTGGGTCCCAGTGCAGAGTCAGAGCAGTTCCATGATGCCAAGGAGTGAGGCTTACAGTGGTGAGGCAATCAGGTCCCTCCAGGGACTGGAGCATTCAAGTCAGGGAGTGAGGGACCCACCCAAAGGCCTGGTGGAAAAGACAGATGGGGAAATCGCTTCTGCATTTCTGTTTTCCAGGAAACTGGCAGAAGGAAAAGCAGACTCAGAGGCTATGGCCCTGGAGGACGGAGGCCTGCTCTCCAGTTCTCCAGTTCTTTGTTCTATGGTGCTCCCTTTCTTTAGGTGCCCCTGCTCCTGTGTGTGTGTGTACGTAAGTGTGTGTACATGTGTATGTGAATGTTGTCTACATGAATATATGCGTGTGCTTAGACGTTTTGTTCTCCCTGTTTTACCCTGAGCATCTTGTCTGGTTGCATTACCGGCCCCATACCAAGCCCTCTCTGAAGGCCTGTTGCTCCTTCAATTTCCCATAGCCAGTCAAGTTTCTGTGGAGCTTCAGGAACTCAGGCCCCAGGCTTTCCTCTGTCTGGCCTCCCATTCTGGACGGATGGCGTTGGAATTTCCACTTCTGGGAGCATCTGAGGGCTCTGTCTGCAGACACACCAGAGTAGCCGTGGCCCTGGTCCTGCCGCCCCAAGATGCCCATCAGTTGCCAGTTTCTCTGGGTGTTTGTTTTCCCTGTATCTGATCCCACAGTCTCTAGGAGGTTCACCTTCCCTGCCTGGTGTCCTAAGACACTGGAGCCTGAGATGAGAGAGGAATGAGGAAGGGGGAAGGAGGCCGGGAGCGCCTCCCAGGAGGAAGCCCCATGGTGAAGCCCAAGAGGGAAGGTAGGACTCCAGGTTACTAGGGAGGGTAACCTGTTACTAGGAACATTCGGTGCTCTGCTCCTGTTAGGCTCTCAGTGAACTGGTGCCCTTTGAGAGGGCCAAGGACTCACAGACATAGGATGTGGTTTTAGAGTCAGATTCCAGTAAAGCCTCCAGTTCCACCACCTACTAACTAACCCCACTTTGGCGAAGAGACTTCTGCTTCTCTGTGCCTCAGTTTCTCTTCTCTATAAAGAAGCTCTGAGCATTTTCAGTTACATGAAGGGTGGGGGCTTCCTCCCATAAACGGGAACCACAGCTGGGTTTTCAAGAATGCAGCCCCTCTCTGTACCTTCAAGGCCATGGCTGAGGATGCAGAAAGGCAGCTCAGGACCACATGCACAAGGCTGCACTGACCAGTCACAAGGACCCAAAGAACCCAGGCATCCTGCTTCTGGTCCCCTGCGTGCACCTGGGAGGATATGGCATGCGGGATGCAGGGGTGAGAGGACGATAAAGACAGAAAGGAGCACAACGTTTAGTCATTGCCTGTCCACTCACTCTGCCTCAGCCCATCCCAGCCCTGGATGGGATGCCTGGTGCCGGCCACTGCAGGCACAGGAACCCACACAGGTAATAGCCGCTGCCACCGCCACCACCCAAAGCTTGGGATGACTGACAGCAAGGAAGCCCAGACCCACACTGCTTGTCAGAGAATCTTTGCCACATGTCCAGGTGTTGTGATAGGCTGGGGAGCGAAGCTCTAGAGCCTCTGGGGTGGGCACTTTTCTTGCCTTGAAAGCTTTAAGACCGGAAATGGAGGCCTTGGAGAAGAAATCTGGCCTTGGGCAACATTAGCTTCTGCCTCAGTTTCTGGCCTGCCAGCCTGTTCTACAGATTGTGGACTTGCCAGCCCACAGTCTAGACAGCCAAGTGCTTAAAATAAAGTAAAGCAGTGTGTGTTGATATGTAGACACAGATACATATATGTATGATATATAAACACATAGCTATTTAAAGGCATAGGCATATGACTATAAATACTTGTTGGATTTCGGGGGGGATTTTTGAGACAGGGTCTCATGTAGTCCAGGTTAATCTCAAACTCATCATATACCCGAAGATGACCTTGAACTTCTGATCTTCCTGCCTCCAACACCCAAGTGTCGGGACTGCAAGCATTGAGGTACCAGGCCTAGTTTGGGTTCTGTTTCCTTAGCAAACCAACGGATCTGCCTCCAGTACAGCCACCTGACCTCTGAGGCCTGGACCTAGGCTGCTGACACCCCTGGGAGCTGGGATTTGTCTGGCCTTGGTTCTTTTTTTTTTTTTTTTGAGATTTATTTATTTATTTATTATGCACACAGTGCTTTACCCGCCAGGAGATGGCCCCAACAAAGATGGCCATGAGCCACTCTGTGGTTGTTGGGAGCTGAACCCAGGATGCTCTCCACTGCTGTGCACCTCTCCAGCCACCTGGCCTTGGTCCTTTATCTCAGAGTCACTAATATCTAAAAGCAGATTCAAGCCGGCGCGTCAGGACGTTAGAAAACCAGAGGCCTTTCCACAGCCATCGACTAGAGGTCAGCGACAGATGAGTAAACTCCGGCCTTCAGACCACATCTGCTTCCATGCCACCTAATGGCAGAACTGAAGAGTTGAGACAGAGATAGCATGATCTTTGATGTCTGTAGGAACATTCTGGGTTTGGTCCCTAGAACCACCCTCAGCAGGAGTATCTCGGCTCACTGGGCAGGGACACAGTAAGAGAGGTTTGGTGCAGGACTCTGCAGTCCTAAGATCAAGCAGGCCAAGTTCCAAGAGCACTCAATACACTGAGCCAGAGGCCCTGTGGGTTCAGAAGCCCAAGGTGTCTTGGAGGATGCTGGAGCTGGCTGGCCAGGGCTCATGATTTAGGAAACCCTAGGTTTGGGCAAGCTGGTCCCTGCCCGCTTTGCACAGCTGGGCAGGGCAGTCTTGCCAGGACATCAGCCTCCAAAAGTGCCTGGGTGCTCTGGAATAATCCTTCTGAACACTGTGAAGACGTGTTGCTCTCATTGTTAATAAAAAGCTGATTGACGATGGCTAGGCAGGATTTTTCAGGGCACGAGAATGCTGGGGAGAAGGGCGGAGTCAGAGGAGACCGTGAGAAGCAGAGCAAGCAGGATGGGAACTATGTAGATGAGGTAAATGAACTTTGGGGCATCATACAGATGAATAGAAATGGGTTAATTTAAATTGTAAGAGCTAGCTAAAAACAAGCCTAAGCCATCAGCCGAGCATTTATAATTAATATTAAGTCTCTATGTGGTTATTTAGGAACTGACTGGTGGGAAAGAAAAATCTGGGCTCAGCCTTGACTTTGGGATACTAAAGCCATTGCCATTGGAACCAAAACTGCTCTGGTTAGCCAGACCTGAGAGGATCTCGTGAGCAGGCTGGGATGGTGCTGGCAGGAATGGTACCTAGATTAGACGTTCTCTCAGCTGCCAAACCAGGCCACCGCAAGCAGTTCACAAACTTTCCCAAGATGGCATCTGAGCCTTCCTAGGCCCTATCAGGACTGACAGTGTTTTGTCCTGTGCCACACTGAAGCAAGAGGCTGCTGCAGCTGCTGCTGATCAGTCTGCGGTGAACCCCAATCCCCTTGGGTACCCCAGCTGCTCCAACCCTGCAGACCTTGATATCCAGGTGAGAGAGGAACCGCATTTGCCTTGCTTGCTCAGACCAGACGTCAATCAAATCAAATAAATAGGATATGACAAGAGAAATACAAGACTTAGGGTCCCCTTTCAAGACTCTGGCAATGTTCCCTGCCAGTCAGACTGACCATTTCCTGGAAGAACAGGGTCAAGAAGTGGCTTAGCAATTGTTACCTCTTTATTTACAGCTCAGAGAATACATGCAATATGGCATCATAGACCGCAGTACCCCTCCCTTGTTGCTCCCACATTTCAAGGAGGAGCTATAGCCCCATAAGGAATTTCCCAAGAGCACACACGTCCAATGATGGAGACTCTGGGCCTAAGAGCCCTACCTGGTGTCTTCTAAGCAGAGCCAATGGCAGTCAAGGAGATAGGTTTGTCCTCGCTGGTCAATTGCCAAGAAACAGACCTCAGAGTCACCAAGCCATAGTGAACACAAGAGTACTGAATTGTCCTAATGTCCTCACCACTGGCATCTGTCTTCCATCTGTGGTCCTCACACCCACCACACCCAAGAATGCCCTGGAGAACGTGTTAGAAGCCAGAATTGTTAGAAGCTGAATTGACCAAATGTCCTCACCACCAGCATCTGTCTTCCATCTGTGGTCCTCACCCCCACCACATCCAGGAGTCCCCTGGAGAACCTGTTAGAAGCCAGGTGCTGGGGACCACTCTTGTGATTGCAGCTCAGTAGGTGTGGAGTGGGGCCCAAGAGTCTGTGCTTCTACCAGTCTCCCAGGTGATGCTAGGACTTTGCAACCAGGGGCGGCTTGGTCATAGATCTGTCCCAGACCATCCGCCCTTTCCAGGGCTTTGGAAACCCCTTGCTCTGCCTCCAGCCTTCTCACCCTGACCATCCCTTTTCTGTGTGCACACAGTATCTATGGCCTGTAAGCACACACTCACTGTGGTCTGTGAGCATGAAGGCTGCATGGAAGGAGGGCCAGTGTTAATGTAGGCCCGCCCCAGGAACCCTCAAAGGGGAGCCTCAGCTGCTGACCTCTCCAGACCCCACTTTCCTGGCACCCTAGGGCCCTTGGTTCCTTACTTTCTAAACATTCTCCTCTTTGTGGATGCTCTCGGGAAGGCCAAAGGAGGCTTCCGGAGGGACTCTGCCACACCTCAGCAGGAGAAGGGGTGTGGCCTTGGAATCTGACCTCCTCCAAGAGCGGATGACGTCATTTTCCTTTGACATCTGCATTGCTGGTCATAGGCCCCTCAGCCCCCTTCCACCAGCCATGGAAACCACCCTTCCTATCGCCAAAGCCCAGAAAAACAGTCCATCTGGGGACAGTGGGGATCTGTCAGAGTGCCCTTGAGGCTTCAGCTCAGGTGTCTGTCTGGGCAGTTCTAAGCAAGCCCCTGCTCAGCTCCCCACCAGGGCCTGCTTCTATTCTCATAAACCTGACCTTGTGCAGCCACGGGCTCCTCCGGCTCTGCCTCAGCGTGGGAATCTATGTGCTTCTCCAGAGCAGTGACTCAGTTTTGGGAAGTCCATTTTGTATATTTGTTTGAGGCAGGATCTCTTTATGTAGCCCTGGTTGTCCAGGAACTCTCTTTGTAGACCAGGCTGACCTCAAACTCACAGAGAGTTGCCTGCCTCTGCTTCCCAAATGCTGGGATTAAAGGCGTGTGCCACTACACCCATTGTGAAGTGCACTTTGGAGCAAGCATAGAAAGCATCCTGAACCGGGCATGATGGTGCAACCTTTAACCCCAGCATTTGGAAGGCAGAGGAGGTGGGTCTCTGTGAGTTCCAGGCTAACCTGGTCTACATCGTGAGTTTCAGGTCAGCCAGAGATGAATAGTGAGACACCGCTTAAAAAAAAAAAAAAAGGCAGCATTGAGTATGTGATGGATCACTGTGCAAATGAAGGCCTACTGAAGTTCACTAGCTGGTACTCTAGGTGGTGTGTGTGTGTGTGTGTGTGTGTGTGTGTGTGTGTGTGTGCCTTATGGGCCAGGCACTGTTTTAAGAATCAGGCATTTTCATTTCTTTGAAAAGTCAAGGCACAGAGACCGTGAGCAACTTCCATAAGGTCAGCAAAGTGTGAGAGGAGGCGCGGGCTGTGTATGGCAGTGTGCTGCAGCAGGTAGGAGGGCAGGGGACCAATGTTCTCAGCCCTGGCTGCCATGGTAGCCCCCTGGGGAGGCTTTGGAGACCTGCAGCAGGTAGGAGGGCAGGGGACCAATGTTCTCAGCTTTGGCTTCCATGGAAGCCCCCTCGGGGGGGGGTGCTTTGGAGACTTCGAAGCCCAGACCAGTTAGCACTTGCCTGGAATGTGCAAGGCCCTGGGACTACAGAAAGGAAAATGAATCTGTATTAGAACCTGCTTTCCCATTGCTGCTTTGATCCTTCCGGCTATTGGCCCTGACCCCCATTCCCAGGCCTATCAGACCCAACCTGGGAAAGAAGAACAAGCGTATTTGATTCCTTCTAGATCTGCTTGTTTTCCTTGGTGCCTGATGCCTGGGCCAGACTGGTTACCCCAGAGCCGTAAACAGCCCTGGCATCCCATGGATGTGGTCCAGGCTGGGGAGGGCAGGGGCAGGGAAGGCTTTCTTTCCTTTGCAAAGCTTGACCAGGAGGGAGATGCCAGGAGCAAGGGTCTAAAGGGTTCTCCTGAGGTGGCTCCTCAGGTGGCTCCAGATCTGCTGGGACACATATTCCAGACGGTGACAATAATGGTGAGGTTGTCATCATGGTTCTAGCCTGTGTGCATGAAGGCTGCACCAGTCTTGGAGGTGACCCCACTTTCCAAGGGGCATTGTTGCTGAAGCAAAGGGCTGGAGTCCAGAGATGGTCTTAGGAAGGTTGGGAATCACCAAACATTGTGTCACGTGATCTCAGGGTGGCATGTGCTTACCCTTCCAGCAGGGGAGAAGCTCTGAGGGCAACTTAGGAGGGAGCGACCCCATGACCCAGAGCACACCAGGAAAGTTACCTCCAGTCACCTCAGGACTGTGACTAGCACTTGTCAGAGGGAAGGGCCTTTCACAGGGACCCTTCTTCACCTGAACCCATCCCCCGTGTGTAGGGGGCTGGGGAAAGACGTGGGAATGGAGGAGAAGGAGTGGAGATCAAACCCAGGGCCCTGCGCAGGCTAGGCCAATGGCTTATTTTGTTTTGCTTGAGATACAGTCTCCTGTAGTCTGGTCTCACACTTGCTAAGTAGCCGAAGATGACCTTTAACTAGTGATCCTCCCACCACTGTCTGCCTTTGACACCATGCTTGGGGATGGAAAGTAGGGTTAGCTGCACCCCCCCACACCCCCACGCTTTGTTTTTGAGGAGGATACACCTGCCAAATATGCTGACTCACTCCTGGTAATCCCAGCATTTGGAAGACAGAGGCAGGAGGATTGTCTGAGTTTCCAAAGGCCAGTTTGGCCAAAGAGTGAGACTCTGTCTCTCAAAAAGACAATAAGCCTCTGTTGGGAAAGGCTGAAGACAGTCAGTTGTGTCTGCTGCCAAAGATGGAGGATCATGGATGATGTGGGACCTAGCACAAGTTTTGCAACTCAAGAGTGCTTCAGTGGTCTCTTGCCACGGTCTCTGTGGAAATTCAGTAAAAATGAAGGTGGTGCTTGGCGTTTGCCTGGGACAGAGTATTCCAGAGCCACTCCCGTCAGGTGTCCTCTCTTTCCAATCCTTTCCAGGCCGGGAAACCTCTTGATTTTCCAAACTGAAGCTGCTGTAATGCTGATGTCAAACAGAAGAGGGCGCGCTCGACACGACTATCACGTAGAGAGGGACCCGTGAGCTGCGTGGGTACCACCAGGGATGGCAGACCCAGCTGCTCTCAACCAAGCCGTCACCCAGCTTGGGGACGAGCGTACCGGGCCTGCACCCGCAGCCTCAGTCATTGGATCCCCCACGCAGCCCCAAGCTGAGCTAGTTACTGATGCGGTCTTATTTGTCCAAACCTCCCTAGCTCAGAACCCCGGCCTGTGGGGAGGTACCACTAGGCTGCTAGATGTTGATGAAGGATCCCTGGTCCCCGCTGACTGTCTCAGGTTCCACGCAGCGCCCCTTCCTCCGAGTGACCCTGCGGTTCCGGTGGAATTTGGCATAGCAACGCAGCCCTGAGTGGAAGGAGGCAAGGATGTCATGCCTGTGGGTGACTGTCCCCTCCCTTTTCTTCTCCTTCAGCCCGCACAGGCTTCTCATTTTACCGCCCCTCCATACCACCGAGTCTTCGCAATGTCTTGAAAAGTTTTAAGAAACTGGGCTGATTGCACAGGCCTGTAATGCCAACATTCAGGAGACTGAGACAGCAGGTTTGGGCTTAGTCTAAGGCTGGCGTGGCTACATAGCAGACTCAAAACAAACAAACAAACAAACAAACAAAACAATCCAGCAAAACCTAAATGTTGAATCGGGGGCTTTGCATATTAAGCACATATTCTATCACTGAACTACACATGACCTCATCTCCTATTTAGGAAAAAAGCAGGTTGAGCATGGTAGCCCACCCTTTAATCCCAGCATTTAAGAGGCAGAGGTGCCAGGCAGTGGTGGTGCACACCAACACTCGGGAGGCAGAGGCAGGTGGATCTCTGTGAGTCTGAGGCCAGCCTGGTCCACAAGAGATCTATAGTTCCAGGACAGGCTCCAAAGCTACAGAGAAATCTTGTCTTGAAAACAAACAAAACAAACAAAAAAAGAGGAAGAGGCAGGAGGATCTCTGTGAGTTTGAGGCTAGTCTGGTCTACATAGTGAATCCCAGAACAGGCAAGGCTACATAGTGAGACCCTGACTCAAAAAAAAAAAAACAGTAAATAAATAAATAAACAAACAAGCCGGCGGTGGTGGCACACACCTTTAATCCTAGCACTTGGGAGGCAGAGGCAGGCGGATCCCTGTGAGTTCGAGGCCAGCCTGGTCTACAAGAGCTAGTTCCAGGACAGGCTCCAAAGGTACAGAGAAACCGTGTCTTGAAAAACAAATGAACAAACAAACAAATAAAAGACTGAATCTGTCAGACAGTTGTAGAGTATTTGCCTCAAAAGCACTGGGCTCTGGAATCAGGAAATAAAACCTCTCACCAGGATGGGGAGATGGCCTAGACACAGTGGTTCTCAGTTGAGAACAGGTTGTAGGTCTCAACCCTTTTTTTTGGGGGGGGGTCACCTATCAGAAACCCTGCATATCAAGTATTTACATTAAGATTCATAACAGTAGCAAAATTACAGTTATGAAGCAGCAATGAAATAATTTCATGGTTGGGGGTCACCACAACCCAAGAAACCGTAGTAAAGGGTCTCAGTATTAGGAAGATTGAGAACCACTGGCCTCGTTGGTAAAGTGATCGTTCTGCAAACATTAGAACCCATGTTCAGATCTTCAGAATCCCTGTAAAAAGCCAGACTCAGTAGTGCACCTCTAAGGGATTACAGAGCTTGGAAGGCAAGACGGGAGACTCCTTGGCAAGCCGGCACACACTGCAGACCCTGCCTCAAACCCGGTGGAAGGTGGGAACTGACAGTAAGTGTCCTCTCGCCTTGACACACGGGTCCAACACATGCATGCCTACGCTCATAGACACAAACACGCACACACACCACACACATTCACATCACACAAACACATGGATATCCTAGTTAACCTGCGTGTGGCCCTGGTGACCCAGTGTGCCAAAAAGGGGCTGCTAGGAAGTTTGTGAAACTCTAGAGTGCTTCACGGTTTTAAGACAAGGTCTAATGCTACTGTAACCCAGGCTGACTTCCTACCTAGTTTGGTGCCCACCACCCCCCAGGCAGGGTTTCTCTGTAGCTTTGGAGGCTGTCCTGGAACTAGCTCTTATGGACCAGGCTGGCCTCAAACTCACAGAGATCCGCCTGCCTCTGCCTCCCAAGTGCTGGGATTAAAGGCATGCACCACCACCACCTGGCTAACAATGCTAGTTTCATGTGGTGCTGGATGAGGGACCCACAGCTTTCTGCAGCAAGGAAAGAAGTTGACCAGCTAAGCCAAACCCCTGGCCCCAAGGCCCAGCACTTGGCCACAGAGACACCGGAGCGGGAGTTAATCGGGAGCGGGAATGTTCAGTGTTCAGAAGAAACCCTTAGGAGCCTCCAGAACCATGGCTGACCTGGCCTGCTGGATGCCAGCCTTTGGCCCTGGGTTAATATTTCAGGAGAGTCCTCAGGACTCACCATCCCCCTAATTGCTCTTAGGATCCCTCAGGTCCTTCCTGTGTGGCATCTCGGTGAACCCCCTGCCTTTCTGACCATTTTTAATGTTTAATGAGCTACCCAAGCTGTAGTCCGCACTCTCCCTTTTGTCCTTGGAACAGTGAGAAAGAATGACAGAGTTGAGAGAGACTTGAGCCAACTGCCCAAGAAGCAAGATGCCAGCAGATTGGTAACACCATGGCCATGATGGAAATGGGTTAATTTGAGTGTGGGGGCTAGTTAGTTATTAGCCTGAACTATAGGCCAAACATTCTATAATTACTATTAAGCCTCTGAATGATTATTTAGAAATGGCTATGGAATGGGGCAGGATAGAAAAACCTCTGATTACAGCTCCTTGTCCTCAACTGTCCCCAGTCCTGTAATTTTTGGGGGATGACACAGGGTCTCTAGCATCCCAGACTTGCTAACTGAGAATGAGTTTGAACTCCTGTACTCATACACCACCACACCCAATTTACACTGGCCATAGAACCCATGCTAGGCAAGCCAAGCTGAGCCTCGTCCCCAGTGACATCTTTTAAATACAGAGGCTAGACCACGTGACTCCTTGGCTTCAGCGTGGACATGACTTCCAGTCACTAATAGAACAAAATCCAAACGATGGAGGCTGGAGAGACAGTTCAGCGGTTAAAAGCACTGGCTGCTTTTCCAGAGGACCCAGGTTCAATTCCCAGCACCCACAGAGCAGCTCACAACTGTCTGTGACTCCAGTTCCTAGGGATCTGACTCCGTCACACCAATGCACATAAAATAAAGTTAAATAAATTGTTAAGAAAAAAATCCAAATGAGGGCAACAAAGTCAGTGTGGTTCTTCTCGAAGCTTCTCTCATTTCCTTTTTAACCTTTTCCAGGCCTCACTATATGCCAAGCCAGGCAGTTCCTGCCTAAGGTCCCCGGCTTTACCATTTGCCTCCTATCAGAACCCCTCAGGCTCTCTTTCAACCCCCATCACCCATTTTTTTTTTGCCCTTTTCCTAAGAACTCTACATAACGTCCTGTGGAAATACCTTCCAATCTTTCAGATCTTCTTTTTCACAACCCTATGACTTTCAGGGACTTTTTCTTTCCCCTTTTCCTTTTGTGGTGGTGGGAGGGTGATGGATACAAGAGCTTCTGTAGCCTAGGGTGCCCTGAATGGAACTCCCTGTGTGGCTGAAGATGGCGTTGAACCCACGAGTCTCTCTCCCATCTCTACTTCCTGAGTGTTGAGATCACAGGCACGGGCCACCACGCCTGGCTCCAGGGACGGCTTATCTATGGTTTTGTTTCTCGTCGCCATCTCATTTCCCTGGAATGTAACACAGGAGTGGAGAAGATGCAGACTCTTTTATTACTGTGAACTAGACTTTGAGTGTGGCTCAGGTTCACACAGCAGCTACGGGAGGAATCTGCCCTCAGAGGCTGGAAAGAAGGTTGAATATCACTTGGCATTTTAGGGACCTTGTTTTGAAAGGGTGCTTATCTCTCAGAGGTGTGTGCTAAAATAAACGCTGTATAGATACATAAAGATCATATTGGCATAAGGGAAGTGTGTGGCGGTGAGAACCCTACCAGGGTGGCCACAGTTAGTCTTTACTGAAGCTCAGTGTCGGGAACCAGGGGCTCCTGAGACTACGACTTCAGTAGTGTGGGTCTGAAGACTCTCTGAAGACAGAAATCAAATTGTTTTCCACTTTCCCTTCATAGTTCTCGTTTAAATCTTTTTTTTCTGTAAGATTTATTTTGAGTCTGAAGTTTTGTCTACTTGGATGTATGTGTACCATGTATATGTTTGGTGCCTGTGAAGGTCAGAAGATAGCATTGGACCCCCTGGAACTGGAGTTATGGATGGTCCTGAGCTGCCATACCGTGGGGGAAACTGAGTCTGGGTCCTCTGCAAGAGCAGCAAGTACTCTTAACCATTGAGCCACCTCTCCAGCCTTTCCCTGGCCCTGTCTTTCATTTGGGTAGGGGGCTGAACTCAAGGCCTGGCAAGCACTCGACCATTCAGCTATCCCTTCAGCGATTTATGTATATATTTATTTAGAGACTGGGTCTTACTGTGTAGAGCAGGCTGGCCTTGAACTCACAGAGATCCACCTACCTCTGTCTCCTGAGTGCAACTTTGACTGGTTCTGTCCTGTCACATTTATGAGGGTTCCAGGGAGTGAACACGGGTCATCAGGCTTGCGGGTCAAGCCCCTTTATACCCTGAGCCAATTGCTAGCCCTGGTTTGTTGTTTTCCAAACAAGGTGTCACTGTGCACCCTCAGTTGGCCTCAAACTCACGATGGC
>PVIU01016314.1:0-45381 GCA_004026605.1 Ondatra zibethicus
AATTCGGGGGTGGGGATAGAGGTGAGGGTTGGGGGGCGGGGGGAGGGGAGAGGGGGAAGGGGAAGGGAAGGACTGGGGAGAGATTGGGGGAGTGGGAGGGCTGGGATAGAGTAAAGGTGGGTGTTGGAGAAGGGAACAAGACATCTACATTATTGGAGTCATTTTAGGACTGGCAAGATACTTGGCTCTAGAGGAGATCCCAGGTGTCCACAGGGATGTCCCCAGCTAGGTCCTTGGGCAGCAGAGGAGGGGGTGCCAGAACTATCATTGTCCCATAGTCACACTGATGAATATCTTGATCACATCCATAGAAATTTCGTCCGATGGATGGAGATAGAGACAGAGACCCACATTCACACCAGAGCAATGGAGTGAGCTCCCAAGGTCCAGTCGAAGAGCAGAAGAATCTTCATCCCGCGACGGATGGAGATAGAGACAGAGACCCACGTTGGAACACTAGACTGTGCTCCCAAGGCCCAGTTGAAGAGCAGAAGGAAGGAGAAGATGAACACAGAAGTCAGAACCGCAAGGGATTCGTCCACCCATTGAGATGGTGTGCCCGATCTAGTGGGAGCTCACCAAGGCCCGCTGGACTGGGACTGAACGAGCATGTGATCGAAACAGACTCTCTGAATATGACTCACAATGGGGACTGACTGAGAAGCCAATGATAATGGCACTGGGATTTGATTCTACTGCATGTACTGGCTTTTTGGGATCCTAGTCAGTTTGGATTCACACCTTCCTAGGCCTGGATGGAGGCAAGAGGGTCTTGGGCTTCCCACAGGGCAGGGTAACCTGCCCTCTCTTAGGACTGGAGGGGAAAAGGGGAGGGGGAGTGGGGAAGCGGGAGGGAAATGGGAGGAGCGGAGGAGGTGGAAATTTTGAATGGTACTATTTATAATGCAATAATAAAAAATTAAATGTGGAGAAAAAAGAAAGCAATAACTGAAATTGTTCTAAAATTGACAGAGGACATCAATTCACATGTTCAAAGATTTCAGTAAACTCAAACAGGAGAAAAATAATAATTATTAAAAAAAAACCACACCTGTGCACACATATTCAAATTATTAAAATTCAATCTTGAAATTAACAGAGAAACAGGATATGCCTGAGTCCATTCAGGCTGAAACAGACCTTGAGAAGCAGGGCTGGCTAGTAAATAGCATTTATTCCCCATAGGTCAAATGCTGTAGCAGATTGGTACTCAGTGAGAGCCGACTGCTTGGCTTAGAGAAGCTGTCGTCTTCTGTGTCTTCACATCGCACAAAGAGGTAAAGGATCTTTATGGGGCTTTCTTAAAGAGGCACTATTCCATTCATGAATCCTCTAAACTCAAGACTTAACTGCCTTCCAAGTCCCACTACCAATACCCTCACACTGAGGATTAGATGTCAACATTTGAATTTTGGTGGGACACAAACATTAATTCTGAGGACATCAGGCATAAAGAACTATGATACTCATAAAAGCTGACTTCTTAATAGAAGGAGGACAAGAAGATATCAGGATGACATTTATAAGATATGGGAAAAAATTATAGAGTTAGACTTCTGTATCCAATGAAAAATATCCTCAAACTGACAGTAAAACTTCTCACTCTTGCCCAAGTTAACAGCCATCATGTGAGGCAAAGCAAGCAGTCATCTAGAGTAGAGGGCAATGTAACTTCAGCCGAGAACAGGGTTAGAACCAAGAGTGATGCTGTGGAAACCTCTTGAGGTAGAAAGACATAGTCATAAAGTTTAAGACTCTAGACAATGTGATAAAAGCAATCTTTGGAAGTAAAATCAATTGCGAAATAATTCTTGAGTGGTGGAGAAGATTTTACTGAGAACATACAGAGATGTGGTGATAGCCTCAATACTGAGAAGAGAGCAAGGGCATCGTGGAGCAACCTGGCATGGGACATTAGAGGCTGAGCAACATGAGGAGCCAGTGGCTCAACAGGAGAGCAGAGAGAACATCTGGTATCTGGGCAGTCCATCAGCGTAGTCATGGTTTGAATGTGAAATGTGTCCCAAAGGCTTGGTCCAATGAATGTTCAGAGGTGGGGGTTGGTAAAGTGACCAGTTCATGAGATCTCTGATCTAATTGATGAACTGGTAGTTTGATAGTGTTATTGGAAGTGAGAGAGGTAGTAGAAAGTAGGAAGAGGGGCCTATTTGGAAAAATTAAATGACAGGGGACATGTCCTTGAAGGGTACACCTTGTCCATAGGATCTTCTCTTCTCTCTCTTCCTTTGTCCCTTCCTTCCTTAATATCTTCTGGCACCATGAAATTAAGCAGCTTTGCTCCACTGTGCCATGCTGATGTATTTCACAATAACTTAAAATTATCAGCGGAGACAGCTATGGAACCTGGGAGCCAAAACAAACTTTTCCACTTTTAAATTATTTTTCTAAGGAATCTTGTCACTACAACAAAAATCTGAATAATTTAAGGATGAGTCAGTGCCCCAGCAGGGTGAGCAGAGCATCTACAAGGGAGAGAACTGCTAATGATGGAAGATCCAGAAGTGCAGGGACAATGAGCACAGGAAGCAGACAGAAGCAGCTTCTTAGTAGGCATGGGAAAGAATTCCAAACAGAAAAAAGCTACAAATAAAAAACCCACAATCTATAACTTTGATTTAAAAAAAAAAAGAAGTATAGGTCCCTTTTCAGGAGTTTATGTAGTAAAAGGAGCAGGCCGCGTTCCCGGTGCCTGGCTAGCTCAGTTGGTAGAGCATGAAACTGTTAATCTCAGGTTTTACATGGAGTTAGTCGGCCACGTTGGGCACCAATCTGTAATAAGAGGCACCGGCCGCGTTCCTGGTGCCTGGCTAGCTTAACCCCCGAAATAATAACACAGAAACTGTATTCATTTAAAACACTGCCTGGCCCATTATATCTAACCTCTTCTTGGCTAACTCTTACATATTCGTTTAACCCATTTCTAATAATCTGTATGTCACCACGAGGTTGTGGCTTACCGGGAAAGATTCCAAACCAGTGTCCATCTCAGGCAGGAGAAACATGGCGTCTGCCACACTGCCTTCTCTCTCCCAGCATTCTGTTCTGTCTACCCCCGCCTACCTGATTTCTGCCCTATCAAAAGACCAAAGCAGTTTTCTTTAGTCACCAATGAAAGCAACACAAATACAGAAGACCCTCCTATACAAAGTTTACAATTTTTTTTTTGAGACAGGGTTTCTCTGTATAGCCCTGGCTGTCCTGGAACTCATTCTGTAGACCAGACTGGCTTTGAATGCACAGAGATCCACCTGCCTCTGCTTCCCTGAGTACTGGGACTAAAGGCATGTGCTACCACCACCTGGCAATAACATTTATTTTTTGCTGTTTCATTTAGTTGGCATTGAACACCCTAGAGTCTTGCATATTCTAGGCAAGTGCTCTATCACTCAACTACATCCCAACTATAATCAGAATTTTATAAATGATTCATAAAAATACAGCAGAATTGTATTTTTCCCTAGTGTAAGTATATATTTACAAAATTAGGCCACATACCTGGGAAATAAAACCAAAAAAAGAAAAAAAAACTGAAATCACAGCCCTATTGTCTTCAGCAGAAAATGGTAACAGCATAGCATACAGAAAACACTGAAAGTTTTGGAGATTAAGCAACAGTTGTTAACTTTTATATCCATAAATATAATCAAATGGAGGTATCAGAGGGGTCAAAGAGATACGTGCAGATCTATGTTTATTACAGCACTGTGGACAGAAGTTAAATATGAAACCAATATAGTCTCCATCAGTGGGTAACTCTGATTAAGAGCGCTTGTTGCACTTGCAGAGGGCCTGATTTTAGTTCCCAGCACCCACGTGACAGCTCAGTACCATTTTTTAACTTGTTTCAAGGACACTAACACTCTCTTCTGAACTCCACATACACCAGGCACATGTGTGGTGCACAGACATATGTTCAGACAAAACATTCATGTACAAAAAATAAAAAATCTAAAAAACAATAAAAAAATTACTCTGACTTCCTCACTATACATTGTGATCCAACATGTTATACTCCATAAACATTTACAATCATTATATGTCTATATACTTTTTGAATCTTAAGGATTTTAAACAGGAAATAATGTTAAATATTTTTAATTACATGAAAATTAAAACAGAAGTTGAATTTTCAAATGAATCTGAAATAACACTTAAGAGGAAAATTAAAAACTTTAAACAAATATGTAATAAAAGAATTGATGTCACATGTAGATTTTAACTTAAAGAGCTAGAAATGGAATAAAAAATGAAACACAAGCTAAATCAATAAACAGTAAAAATTAAGGCAAACCAAAGAATGGACAAAAGCATAAATAAACCATGGGAGCAGAATAAGTGCTGCCAGATTTACTCTGTTAAAGGCTAGAGAACAAACATTTAAGTTTTGCTCATAACATGTGATTCTGTCATATATTTGTCTTTGTTTTGTAAAATAACATAAATATACAGCATTCCTGTAGAAGTCACAGTTGATTTTTAAAACTGGGTAATTGCCATGATAAATATGTCCACTGGTGCAATAGTGGTATAGCTATCTGGTGAATAAACAGCCACTTTGCGATCTGAGACCTGATCCACAGGACAGAATATACATCTGGTTGTATAGGCCTAGCTGAAAACTTATTAATGCAGGGGTCATGTGCTCATGATTCTAAAGGAGAACATACTGTTTTTTTCCCAATGTACATCCTGTCAATTAAACAGTCTTCTAAATGCCTATGTTTATATTAATAGACACACGCAACCTGGAGCAGGAAAGCTTTTTTTTCCCAGAGGGTGACAGCTAATGAAGACACTCATATCTGTCCAAAGTGCTGAGAATAAGTGACTGCTGAGCACTCAATCCCAAATGGGACATTTAAATCAAACAGACACACATATGTGCACTATATGTGCACACATATGTGACTAGAGTCAAGGAACACCACAAAGAAGGGATGAAAGTAATTTAAAAGCTAGAGAATGGGGAGAAGGGTCATGAAACATTATCCAGATAGAACCATAGAACCTTCATCCAACAACAGATGGGAACAGAGGCAATGACCCACATCGGAGCACTGGACTGAGCTCCCAAGATCCAGTTGAAGAGTGGAAGGAGTGAGAGAATGAGCAAGGAATTCAAGACCATGAGAGGGTCATCCACTGAGACAGTTTGCTTGGACTAATGGGAACTCACCAACTCCAACTGGACTGGAGTGAACGAGCATGCAAACAACCAAGCCCCTCTGAAGGGGGTTGACAGCTGGGGCAGACTGAGAGGTCACTGATAGTGACACTGGGCTGTGTCTCTACGGCATAAACCGGCTTCATGGGATCCTAGTCTCTTTGGATGTAAACCTTGCTCAACCTAGATGTAGTAGGGAGGGCCTTGGACTTTCCACAGGGTGGGGTGCATGGCACTCCCCTAGGATTGGAGCGGTGGGGGGAGGGTCTGTGGAGGGAGAGGGAGGGAAGGGGAGGAGGGGAGGGAGTGGGAATTTGGATTGTTTTTTTTAAGTAATAATAAAGATAAAAAATAAATTGCATCAGAAATATAATATACTAATAAAATATGTATAAAATTGGTGTAGGTGGTCCTTCTATATTTGTGTTGCTTTCATTGGTTGAATAAAGAAATTGCCTTGGCCTTTTGAAGGGCAAAACTTAGATAGGCAGGGAATACAGAAAAGAATTCTGGGAAGAGGAAGGCAGGCAGAGAGAGCCTCCATGAAGCTGCCAGGTCAGACACGCTGAATCTTTCCCAGTAAGCCACGACCTCATGGTGACATACAGATTATTAGAAATGGGTTGAATCAAGATGTGAGAGTTAGCCAATAAGAGGCTAGAACTAATGGGTCAGGCAGTGTTTAAATGAATATAGTTTCTGTGTAATTATTTTGGGGGTTAAGCTAGCTGGTTGGTGGGAATGTGGCCTGCTCCTCTTACTTCATAAAATTTGCAGGAAATGTTATTTGCAAATTAAATAAAATAATATCAGTTAAAAAAAAAGACCCAGCAGCTGCAATCATGGACACAAAGCAGGCACAGATACCTCCATAAGATTTAGGCATCCAACTCCCCATCATGAATAGAACTACCAATGAAGCTCGACCCGTTCTGGGGAGTTATTGCTGATGGCCAATATTTGAATAAAGAGGGGCTGTCATTTTGTTTAATTGTTTAGTCACTGGAGTCCAGTTGTATTCATCTATAAAGAAGAAAAGACACCAGAGGAGAATATTGGGGGAATGTTGTCATAATATGCTGTAAATGAGCTTCCAAAGTCTAGTCAAAGAGTGGAAGGAGTGAGATCATGAGCATAAAGGTCAAGACCATGATGGGATTGATAGAGCTAAGCTAATGGGTGCTCATCAACTATGACAGGACAGGAAGGGAACCAGCATGGACCAGACTGGGTCCTCTGAATGTGGGTGAAGGTTGTGTGGCTGGGGTGGACTGCGGGGCCACAAGCAGTGGCACCAGGATTTATCCCTACTGCTTGTGCTGGCTTTTTTGAACCCATTCTCTTTGGATGGATAACTTGCTCAGTCTGGATGTAGTGGGGAAGGCCTTGGTCATTCCTTGGGGCAGTGTGCCTTGACCTCTCTGAAGAGGGGCTGGGGGCTGGGGGAGTTAGGTGGAGGGGATGGGAGGGGGAGGAAGGGGGAACTGGGATTGGTATGTAAGGTGAAAAAAGATAGTACTTTTTTTTTAATTAAAAAAGAATAGAAGATTTGCTCAACTTTCCAAAATCAATCAATTAATAGCAACATAAAAATGATCTGACCATCTCAGTGGAGGCAAAAAAAAAAAAAAAACTGCAAACAAACCCTATTTTGCTGAATTGAAAATCCATTTGTGATTTACAAAGAAAAACTGATATAAGGCAGATATGGGAATTTGAGTATTGTAAAGGAAAGCTACAAAAAACAAAATGTTAAAATTTTCATGTTTTCTTTCAGTAACATCTTAGAATGGCTTGCTCTCTAACTGAACACAAAATTGACAATTTGATAAGATAAGGAAAATTAAATTAAAGGCAAATGTGTCAGTGAGAGTCTGACAGGCATGTAGACCAGTGAGTGTGAGGAAGAAAATTCTCATTATTTGCAGATAACATGATTTAGTATGAAATCAATTATGGCATCTGCCAAAAATTACCAGAAACAATAGTAAGCAATCTTCCTAAGACATAGGAAGATATGCTAAGATATTTGAACACACACAAAACACAAACACACACAATAGCTTATAACTACTGTAAAAAATTTAAAATAATCACTACTCATAATAGCATTAATGGCTATAAAATAGGGCAATTGTAAATTAAAGATCTAGATGAATGGGGATACTAAAGAACACATTCACAATCACATTGAAATAGTAGAAGTGCCTTCACTTCTGATTTCTTTGGTCCAGGCAGCAGCAGATGACAAAGGGAAACTAATCATTTGGAAAGGGAACCTAGTCATTTGAAAAGCATCACATGGGAGGCACATGTTGTGCCCCAGCTATGACTTTAAGGCCACTACATTCAGAAGTTGGCCTGTGGAAAGAGCAGCTGCCTTTTCAAGCACAAGAGAAAGTGTGATTGTGTGCCAAGGCTGCAAGACTAAACACTGTTGGGCAAATGAGGCATCTAAATATTGTCTATCACAGATTCAGATATGGAGTCTTCAAGAGATTGGCAGCCAAACCCAAGGAGGAGGCTGCTGTGGCATCCAGTTTGTCTTGAGGACTTCAACGCATAACATGTTCTGATTTCAAAAATTAAGAAAAAAATGCATTTCCCCAAATTAATTTATATTCCTAACAATAGTTATAGAAATTGTGCAACTTTATAAGAATTTAGATAAAATGATTCAAAGTTTTATCTCAAAATCCAAACCATAGCCCAAAGAATCTCAAAAAGTTGAAAGATCTATACTATTTATTACAAAGCTATAATATGCCAGTGTGGCACTGGCATAAAAAAGAAAAACAAGTCAGTGGGGAAAGGGGGACATAGTTTCTCTACTTGTTTACATATCGTAATGTCTAAAACCTGACAGAAATATTACAAGAATATAGAACCATGAGCCAATGTACCTAAGTGACAAAAACATAAAATACCAAACAACTAAATGAATGGATAAGGAAAATGTGGTACATTTACACACCGGAGTACTACACAGCAGAAAAAAATAATGACATCTTGAATTTTGCAGGAAAATGGATGGAGCATGCAATGATTATAGAAAACATCATTTTGAGTGAGGTAACCGAGACTCAGAAAGACAATTATCATATGTACTCACTCATAAGTGCTTTTTAAACATAAAGCAAAGAAAACCAGCCTACAAATCAGAATCCCAGAGAATTTAGACAACAATGAGGATGCTAAGAGAGACTTACACAGATCTTACATGGGAAGTAGAAAAAGACAAGACCTCCTGAGTAAATTGGGAGCATGGGGAGAGGAGAGGCAGGGAGGGGAGCAAAGAAAAATGTAGAGCTCAATAAAAACCAATTAAAAAAAGAAAATTAGGGCACAACTTTATGATGCTTTTCTTCCTAACCAGCTATAACACAACCAAGACACCAAGTCAATTTTAACAAAGGATATTGGGATTTATACGAAAAATTAACTTTGACCTTTTCCATTTTAAAAAAATGGACCAGTAACTCATTTCTCAATTATAAAGTCCACTAGTCATAAAACTAAAAAATGATAAATTTAACTGCATTAAATTACAGATTTATATTTAAAAGGAGAGAAACTTCTGTCTATGCTACTCCACAACAGAACATCACACTGTGAATGTGAAAAATGAGCCAGAAATCAAACAGGGGCTTGTTAGGTTCAGCATAACAACTAATTTTAAAACATCAGCAGGAAACCCTGTTTCAACTGTTGGCTGGGGGCTGGTACACAGTTGTAAAAATTCAAAATGAATAATTAAGCATAAAGTAACCTATCACTTTGGAACAAGAAAAAACTAGACAAAACCAGCACACACCAGAAGCTTCCTCTCACACATGCTTGGAACAGAAACAATGTCAATCTGTAGATCTACTTTCACGAAGATAGCAAAATGCAAATAATCAAAAGGGCAAGAAAGGAGAAGATCACAGATGGAGGTCTGGCTAGTTCCTGGGGCAGTCTGTGATAGCGTCAGGGCAGAGTAATGGCAATGTTCTAATTTTTTTGCTTCTGTTCCCAGAAATTTACTAATGCATTCACCTGCATGGCACACTTTTCTTTGAACTTACTGCTGGGGTGGAGAGATGGCAGTTAAGAACATTTGGTTCCTCTTCCAGAAGTCCTGAGTTCAATTCCCAGGAACCACATGGCTCACAACCTTCTGTAATAGAATTTGATGCCTTCTCTGGCGTGCATGCATACAGAGCACTTATACATAAAAAAGAACTTAACGGCTTTCATTTCACTGTGTACATATGTATTTTTTTTCACACAAGGAGAGTAGAGAGTCATCCACTTATGCAGCTACCGACTTATACAAATACCTCACTGACTTCATTTAATGTGGAGAAAAAACACCTACTCAATCCTCAAATCAAAAATTCCTAGCACTTGTTTGAAAAGGAAATTTGAGGGGCTGTAGAAATGACTCAGCGCTTGAGAGTACTTGCTGCTCTTCTAGAGGACCTGAGTTCAGTTCCCAGAACCCATATCTGGTAGCTCTTAACTGCCTGTGCTCCAGGCCCATGGGAATCTAAAGCTCACTTCTGACTTCTGTGGACACATGTACACACACACACACGCACACACACACACACACACACACATACGTACACACATAAATTAAAAAGAAAGAAAATAATATATCTTCTAAAGAAAATGAAATGTGGAATGGAGTAAGAGACTGATTGTTCTCCCAGAGGACCTGGCTTAGATTCCTAGAATCCACATGGCGGTTTACAAAAGTCTATAAGCACAGTTCTAGGGGATCTGATGTCCTCTTCTATCCCCTTTGTGTACCAGGCTCACAAAAGTGGTACACAGAAATGAATTCAAGCAATATACCACACGTATAAAATAAAGTAAAATAAAATAAAAATTAGAAGAGTCAGTGACTTACTTAATGACTTATATTTTTTATTTAACTTTAATCTATATGCCTTTAAAAGCATGCAAATAAAAAAGGAGGAAAATGTAAAATAAAAAATGCCACAATTGAAAATAAGTAAGCCATAGACTTCATGTTTTGTATAAATCCTAAAAGCTCACAGACCCTGATTTTACAGCAACAAGTGTATCTGGGAAGCCACAGAGGGATTAAGTCTCTTCTGTGTACACATGAGCATAGCTGGACTTTTTTCTTTAGAAAGAACAAATAAACCCAATGCAAAAAATCTTTTAAAGCCATATAAATGCAACATAATTATATTTGAACCACAGAACATAGGAAAGTTCGAGTTTTCCATCCCATGGTGGCTTTAATTCTATCCTTGTGTGTGTTGTATAAAGGGGCTTTCACTGCCTGGTCACATGACACTGGGCCCGGTGACAGTGAGCTCAACAAATGTTCATTTTACTATGTGCAGGAGGAAAATATGGGATGAACTGTGGGAAATTTGTGTGCCAGTTAAGTAAATGTTGGGCACAATTTCTTAGAATCCTGGGTATGACTGACTTCACCCTGATATCTTCTAAGGAACATGGCATTTAACTCTGTTACAGCATATACTTATCCTTGAGATGCTGAGGCTATTTTGATACAATAGGAAATTGGAACATCAAGATTTCAGATCCACATTGGGGATCATGCACACCAGTCATTTTGTATAAAACATTAGGGACTGAAAAGATTGTGAAGGTGTGTGAGTTTTTAACCTCTTTTTCTTTTGAGAAAGGAAAAAAATAGAAAGTAAACTAAAAGCTCTTTTCGCTATTGAATTTTCTTGGGGGCCTCTGATTATTTGTGCATTTGAAAGTTGGTCTGTATTTAAAGGAAAAATCAATCCTCCATTCTGCCTTTTCTATATGAGCTGTATTTCAGGCCAACCAACACTCATACCAGAGCTGGTAAGCCCAATACTCACATGGCAAAAATGTAATGAGGCTCACCAAAGAGTATGCATGTATACAAGGAGAGGTTATTATCTGTTTATGGAAAAAACTTTCTAGACTCCAAAAAGATAAAGTAGCAATAATAATTTAAGAAGAGACCATGAATTTGAGAGGAGAGACATGGAGTAGTTTGGAGGGAAGTTATACATGCATATATCACTTAATGAGTCCATTTAACATTGTTCATATGTACATAATTCCAGTCTGACCACATGGGGTTGGGTATTCTGTGTGGGAACTTATCCCTGGAGGGAACTAATTCTCCCTCTTTCAGCAGTCATTGGCTTCCTGTAGCTTTTCCTCCAGGAATGTGACCGTGTCCCTGTTGGCATGTTGTCTGGTGTTATCATTATACTAGTCTTGTCAGGCAACCATATTGCTGGGATTTCATGGGTTCATATTCCATGTCATCCAGCAACAGGTGACCTGGGCCTCTGGCAAGACAACAAAAGAAAGACAGCATAATTAAATTTAGTGAAAGAGAGTAGGAGCCAAAGACGTTACAGCTAACATCCAAGTGTGCATTTAAATCCAGTTCTAACCCATAAGAACTTCTGTATCCCAAGTCACAATTAGCCATCTTGATGACTCTACTGGAAGACACTAAATAATTAAAATATGAACAGAACTTCAGCAAGAACCCCATAATTAGTACGCATTGTGTGCATAAATGTATTACCATATAGTGTATGTGCACACAAGTAATCATTGATCTAAGATTACGGAAAAAGTGGGGCACAGGTTGGAATAATAATGTCTGAACAGTAAGTGTCTTGTGATTAAATCATGGGAGAAGGAAAAGAAAAGTAGAGCAAACCTACTTATTACTGTTTAGATTAAATGTGAATAAAAAGATACAAGTATGGGTGGGAGAGATGGCTCAGTTGCTGAAGTCTTTTTGACAGAAGCATGAGGACCTGAACTCAGATCCCCCTAGATTCATGTAAAAGTCAGTCATGGTGGTGCATGTCTGTAACCCCATACTTGGGGAGAGAAGACAGGAAGATACATGGCCAGCCAGTCTAGCAAAAACAGTGATCTCAAAGTACAGTAGAAAAAAAAGACAGTAAAAATGTCATTTCAACAGAATAAGAACATTATAAAAATTTGTAGGTATAATAGCAACTAGAATAAAAACATAAACCATCCTAAATAACAACAAAAGAGCAAAGACTGTAAACCTGATAAAGAACCATACCAAATTCTACAGATCACAATTAATTTACAAGCATGGCATTTATTGAGTCCAAACATTTTAGTTTGGATAATCAATAAACATTTGTGAATGGCTTAATTCATTTACTGAACTAAATGTTTGTTTATTCAACTCACCAAACAAGATTCATATACATACTCTATACAAAAGACCAATGAAATGTATTAAGAAAAAGGTTAGCAAAATTCAAGATGTCATCACTTTTTTCTGCTGTGTAGTGAGGTAACCCAGACACAGGAAGACAATTATCACATGTATTCACTCATAGTGGTTTTTAAACATTAAGCAAAGAAAACCAGCCTACAAATCACAATCCCAGAGAACTTAGACGACAATGAGGATACTAAGAGAGACTTACATAGATCTAATCTACATGGGAAGTAGAGAAAGACAAGATCTCCTGAGTAAATTGGGAGCATGGGGACCTTGGAGAAGGGTTGAAGGGGAGGGGAGCAGAAAAAAATGTAGAGCTCAAAAAAAAAAAAAAAAAGAACAAGTTTAGCCTAAGATGTATCAGGCAAAGGAAAGAAGAGATAACATCTTGGTATCATGCAAAGCAGAAAAACAACTCCAATTGCATTAAACATGAGCAAGAACAGTAACCGGAATATTGAAAGTCACAACCTACAAAAATAACAAGGATTGATGTACCAAGTAATATAACTTCTGCCCTTAAGAAGCCAAAATTCCAAGAACTATGTAAGAAGATAGACGGAAACACAGCTAACAGAACTTGTTAAGCCATTTTCAGTTTAGTTGTAGAGATCAAATGCACAAAAAATAGTGAGTGAGAAGAGCTAAGCCTATTTTAAGAATAGATCTTAAAACTCTAATATTTTACAGTTATGTTCTTATACAAATGTCACAAACATTTATCTTTTATTAGTTCATAAAAAAGCTACCTAAGGCTAGGGAGATGACTGAATCAGTGTGGTGGTTTTAACAAGAAGGCCCCTAGAGACTCATATGTTTGAATATTTGGTCCCTAGTTTGTGAAACTGTTTGGGAAAGATTAGGAGGTGTGGCCTTGCTGGAGGAGGTTTGTCACTGAAGGGGCAGGCCTTGATGTTTCAAAAGATTGAAGCCATTCCCAGTTAGTTCTCTTGACCTCCTTGACTGTGGCTCAGGACATAAGCTCTCAGCTATTGCTCCAATGCCATGACCGACTGCTCTTCACTGTAATGATCATAATGGAATCATGAGCCCTAATAAATTTTTTCTTTTATAAATTGTCTTGCTAATGATGTCTAAGTAATTAAGACTGTCATAGAATTACTTCTCTTACAAGAAGGAGGACCTGAGTTTGGTCCCTAGAGCCCATGTCAAGAAAACAATAATTGGGTATGATGGTGTCTGCTTATAACTACAGTGCTGGGGAGACAGGTAAATAGATCCATGAGGCTTTATGTCCAGCTAGTTTACTCTACATATCGATTTTCAGGTCAATGAGAGACCCTGTCTGAATAAATGACTGACATCTGGGGACTGACACATACTAAGGCTGTCTTTTGGCTTCCATATGCATGCTGTTGTATGCTCACACTGATATTTACACACAAATGTGCACACACATCATCTGTACAAAAAGAAAGATAGAAATAAATAAAAATGGAAAATTCATTATAAACAAACTTATTTACTCAAAGACTTAATATCTATTGTGCTATTTTACATATCCCAAGGAGATTTCTAATCAACATGAAACAACTTATGTGGTTATCATCATGACAGCTTCCTATAGAACTGAAAAAAGTCAATGAGTTTTCCATAATCAGGATTTCATGAAGTCACATGATTCCGTAACCAGACAGTTATTACGAAGATGGCATCCCTCATCTTACTGAGAGTTATTCATGTACTCTGCTGCAGTTAGTGAAACTGTGCTGAGACTGTGCATGTTTAGATACTTATGTGACCCAAGGATAAGCCACAGCTATGCATCACTGACACATACAGCTGCTGCTCACCAAAACTAGTTCTTAACCAATAAATTATGTACAATCAACAAAGAATAGAAATGTTTACCATTTCCTTACATTCAGTTTACAGCTCAAAGAAGCAATAAATCAAAAAAAATCTAGCAATAATATCCATGTCTGAAATATGATTCTCAGAGTAATATTGTTTGGATTTTTACCAAACATAAAATATTGTTTTCTAAAATTGCCTTAGTACATTTATAAAAAACACTTGTGAGAAAACCAGAGCATACGCCAGAAGTTGCACAAGAAAAATAATTTGGCCCCTTCTAACCAAGTTCTTTCCTTCACATACCCTTTCTTTGTTTCTGTCTTTCAATGCCTCTTCCAGTTTCCATCACAACTCTTGGCTTACCCATCTCACCTCTTTTCCACTATTTCCTTCAAAAATAGCCTTGCTTTGCTTCTCATTGATTTTATCCCTTGTAATCTTACACATGTCACCCATGATTCGGTGACTAAGTTATGGCTACTCAATATATGAAACATATACTTATATACTCAGTACGAAACACGTTATTCAGGTAACATTTTTATCCTAAGCTTTTGTTACAGGGAGTGCAGGCTGCTTGTTCCGGCTGCCCTGCTAGCTTAACCCCTGAAATAACCACACAGAAATTGTATTAATTAAATTACTGCCTGGCCCATTATATCTAGCCTCTTCTTGGCCAACTCTCACATCCTGGCCAATTTCTACAAATCTGTGTAACACCACGAGGTCATGGCTTACCAAGAAAGATTCTAACCAGTGTCAGTCTCAGGCAGGAGCTTCATGATGTCTGCCACACAGCCCTTCTTCCTCCCAGCATTCAGTTCTGTCCTTCCTGCCTACCTAAGTTCTGCCCTATCACCAGGCCCAAAGCAGTTTCTTTATTAACCAATGAAAGCAACACAAATACAGAAGGACCTCCTACACCAAGCTTTAGACATGAACATCATATTGGCCAGTTGCCCTGGTTGCTTAAAGTTACAGGAACCTCAGTGTCTACAGAAGTGCCGCTGAATTCATCATCATTCAGTAGGTAGTAAGTGCCTGTGGAGTGACTACACTCAGCCTAGATATGGATTAGGCTTCCCATATATAATTAACAAACTGTCTCCCATTGTAAAGTTCAGGTTCCCTGGTTATTCCCTGCATCCAGGAGTGGAACCATTTCATTGCTGTTTACCTCCCACTCTTCATTACAACTCAGTAATCTCTTCATATTTCACAGCCCTTGAACCTATCTGTTCTCTGTTTCTCATTACTTCATATTTCACAGGCTTAGAATAAGTTGCCTTTATTTCTGACTTGCAGTGATCCCCTAAGATGTTTTGTGTCTATTCAGTTTAGAAACATTCAATGGTTCTCAACTGACTTTAAAACAAAATTCAAACTTAACATGGCACTAAAAGATATGAATTATAATTGCTCATTTTCACATCAGTGCCATTGAATACAATAATAGAAATAATAACAGAGCAGTAGACATGGAATCCAGAAAGGAAAGCAGAGTAGTTCTCTTCAGAAGATGCAATGGGTCTCAAGATGGGAGGAAGAGCCTTAGCCAGAAACAGTACAACAGGTTTAGGATATCTAAACCTGATGGAGACTTAGGAAAGGAAAGGCTTATCTTTAAAACCTGGAGGGAAGCTCACCATTTTGGCTATGGGGCTCATGGGAGCTCCTCTCTCTGCCCTCCCAGCACTGGGGACCCAGCTGCATACTGCCTCACTCAGTTTTGTGTTACATCATCCCGAGGATCAAAACCCAGATTCTCATGCTTGCACGATCTTCCCAGCGCAAGACCATGTTCCAGCATGTTCCAGCATGTTCCACCTTGTCCACAATCATTTGTTAGATCTCCTTGAAGTCTGCTCTCACTTTATTCCTCAACTGTAGATACTACATTCCTGACTATTCTCAGTTATATTTATTGTATTTTCTAAGATTTTAGGTTCAATAACTTTTCCCTTTCTATTCTGTGCATGACACATGTATGCTCACGTCCATGTGCTCACATGTGTGTAGAAGCCAGAGGTCAACCTCAAATGCTGTTCTTCAGTACTCCATCTACTTTTTTTTTATTGAGACAGGGCCTCTCAGTTGCTGGGCACTCACTGGATGGACAGGATCTTCCTGTCTTCCCCCACGGCTGGGGTTTCAAGGATGAGTCAGCACACCTGGCTTCTGAGTCTGGAGCTCAGATCCTTAGGCTTTCAGGGCAAGCTCTTGATCAACTAAGCTGTCTCTCAAGCCTCCTTCTCTTTATTTTTGTTGTCTTTTATGTGTACTTGTGGGTATGTTCATGCGTGCTTGTGCATATGGAGGCAAGAGGTCAATTTTGTGTGTTGTTTCTCCTGTACTGACCACCTTTTATTGAGACAGGCTTTCTTATTGGCCTGGATCCCACCAAGTAGCCTGGGCTATCCTGCCAGAAAGCCCAGGATTCACCTATCTCCACATCCCCAGCACTGAGATTACAAGCCCACTACACTGCCCTAAGCTTCTTTAAATTGTGCATTCTGGAATGAATTTGGATCCTCAGGATACACACACCCATGTACCATGGAGAAGGGCACACATAGAGGCCAGAGGTAGATGTTGGCATCTTCCTTTACCATTCTCCACATGATTTTTTGAGACAAAGTCCTTTCCTGAAACTGGAGCCCACTAATCTGCTAGACTGACTGACCAGTGAGTTGCCCAAATCCTCTTGCCTCTACCTCCCAATGCTGAGATCACAGGAGCAAACCACCAATCCCAGCTTTTTATCATGTGCTGGGGGTGTAAACATGGATGCTCGTGCTTCTACAGTCACACTTCACCACTAAGCCATCTCCCTGACCCCTGTCCTCTTTTTATTCTGCAACCATTGGCTTCTTAAAATGGTTCATGTTATCTTATTAAATTTTTTTCAAAAGTTATTGAATTCTGTGACTGCAGAAAAAATATTTATCTGAATTTATCTACTAGCCATTGTGATAGTATCATCACATAACTCCATAAAACATTTACTTCCTGTTTGTCCAGGGAACATATCTCTACCCAGTTCTGAACATTTAAACAGTCAACTTGGATCTCCAAATCTTTGAAGTTTAGCAGTGGTTCTCAACCTTCCTGACCCTTTAATACAGCTCCTCATGTTGTGGTGACCCAACTATAAAATTATTACTTCATAACTGCAATTTTGCTACTGTTATGAATCACAATGTAATTCATCAATCCTGATGTGCAGGATATGTGTGTGACCCCTATGTAACACCAATGATGTAGAGGAGAAAGTGAGCACCGTATGGTAACACTGACCACCAACACGCCTAGACTAGAGGGGAAAGGAAGAATATGTCTGAAAGATTGGAGATCCCCTGACTCAGTTCAGTACTGCCATAGTATGTGGTTAAAACCAATGGAAAACTGTGGCAACTCAATCCAATCAAAGCTATTCTGGTAGTTTGAATGAAAATACCCTCCATAGGTGCATATATTTAAAAGCTTCATCCCTACTTGGTGGGACTGTTTGGGAAGGATTAAGAGTGATCTTGTTGGAGGAAGTATATCACGAGATTCATTCAAAAGCCCATGCCATCCCCAAACAGCTCTATGTTTCTGCCTCATGCTGGTAGATAGGGGAATAAACTCTCAGCTACTGCCTCAGTGTCATGCCTGCCTGCCTGCTGCCATGCTTCCTGTCATGATGGTCAAGAACTCACCCTCTGAAACTATAACGGTCAAATAAACTCTTTCCTCTATATGCATTGCCTTGGTCATGGTGTCTTACTATGGCAATAGAAAGTAACTAAGGCAACCACGAAGGCTCCGGATCCTTTAGGAATGGAAAATTGAGTCAGTGAACAGATAAAGAACCATAGACAGGTGATACACTTGCTAACGATAGCAGAGGAAGCTTATAGTGCAATGTATGATCATGTGACCAATGAGGACAGCTATTGAGAAGTTGTAGTCCTCTTTGTTTTGTCCTCATTTTGTTATGAATGTCTTATGGAGGGTTACATATTACCTCTCCCTTCCTCTGTCCCTTTCATTTTATAACAGATTTGCTAACTTTATACCCTTGTATTTAAATACTGTTTACTTTATATAAGTAGTGATTAAATTCATAGAAATTGAGGATAGGAACAAACATCTGCCAAGGAACTCTGGGGAAATGATGGATATATATCCAGTTGTTCGTGGATGAATAAAGACAAAAGTAAAACCTCCTTATTGTCTTTACCTACAGATTAAATATGCTTTATAGACATGCATACTGGTGCCAAACTGACAAGAAATGAGCTTGTGATGGCAAAATGTATGTGTCAATTTAACTGGATCTCAGTGCCCACATATATGACAAGCCTGATGTAACATATTTCTATGAAAGATATTTTGTATAAGATTAGCATTTGAGGTGGCAGACTGAAAACCACAGATCATCCCTCAGCACCTATGTGGTTATCACCTGACATTCTCTGGACAGAAAGAATTCTGCAGCACAGAACCAGCCTGAACCTCCAGTCTGCAAGCCAACCTCTAGTGGATTTAGAATTCACCAAGCTTCCACAATTACAGGAATGAACCCCTTAAAATAAACCTCTTTTAATAAAGACAGGTAGGCAGGCAGGCAGATGCATAAATACATACATGCATAGGTGGGTGGATATAGATAGGTAGGCAGGCAGCTAGATGCATAAATACATACATACATAGGTGGGTGGATATAGATAGGTAAGTAGATAGAGATGTGTATATAAAGAAAGACATACAAACAGCCTCTGGCATCTACTGGGGCTTGGGTCCAGGATCTCTGACGTTTGTTTATCCAATCATGCAGGTACTCAAGTCCTTTATTACATTGTAGCAGTATCTGAATGTGCTCTAGGCACACCCTCCTGTATACATCATAGCCTAGATTTCATATATTAGGTTAATACACACACCATGTAAATTGCTGTTACACTATAGAAAAAGTCCACATGTATTCAATACCAATTGTTTTTTCCAAATATTTCCAATTTACATCTTTCTTTAATTCACAATAATTTACTCAAGTATTAAGGTTACCACTTAAAATTCTTATCATTTTCTTTGCCATTTAATAGGTGATGCAAATACATTTTCTGAATTGACTAGAAATAAGAAATTTGATACTATGAAATATTCCTAAGACCTTAAAATGGAAAGATAATTGTTCTGTAAAGGGCAGTGAAATTTTATTGACTGCATGTTTTCCACATGAGAAATTATTGGCTTTTGGAAACCCCCTACCTCCCAGTGCCCAAATCAGCCACACTTCTCTTTCAAGGTAATGTTTTGGTTAGATAAGTCATGAATATTCATGTGCTAACATGATGCCTATCATATGTGCACATAAATTCTATGTGATGAGACAGATCATTTGATGACCATCCAAACATTCCCCATACATTTCAAGTTAAAATCTCCCGTCTCCCAGGCCACTTACACCATACTTTCTGGTTCTGCTGCGCATGCACCCACAGCTTTTGTGACATTCACAAGAAGTGCTTGGTTTATTCCAACCAGGAGGTTCACAAGAGGTTGGATGCCACCACACTTTCGGACGATGACCCGGTTTTCATATTCTTGACAACATTCTCCTAAGGCCCCAACCACATTCACGAGGACTTCTTCAGGCTGATCAGTTAAAAGTCCCACCAGTGTCTCAATGGCCTTGTATTCTCGAAACCTTAAGTTCAGAGAAAGGAAACCTTTTGTAGTCCAAAGTCAGCAGAAAAGGTACTCAGAAAAATAATAGTCATACTAAATAATTATATTAATTTAGGCATGCATTTTCATTACTCTATTTTCAATGCTCATTTGATTCATATAACAAACAGTAGAGCCCATTTAACCTCCACAATCCAAAGGCTGATCCAAAGCTTGTTAAGCAGTAAAGCTCATGGCCACACCCAACCACCTGCTGTCTACCTGTGTTCTGGATCATGACATTGGATAGCCTCTGGGACAGCTATGGTCACATATGAATCTTAGCACCTGTAAATCCATTCTAAGATTTTCCCTCTCATAGAGATTGATTTACATGAACAATTTATATTAAACATGTATTAGAAATGAATTACATTATATATTTTCCTTTTTGACATATATAATATCATTGTATATCAATATGAGCAGTAGAGCTACTGAAACTCAGATTTCAAAAGTGATTTGCTCTGATCTGTGGAAACCAGAAATTGCAAGCCACCAAACAGATTCAAGGACAGAAACCATGTGATCATCTCATTAGATGCAGAAAAGGCCAACATTCCTTCATTATAAAAGTCCTAGAAGATCTAGAACTCCAAAAGACATCTTTAAACATGAATAAACAATATACAATGACATCCAACAGCATGCTAAACAGAGAAAATCTCAAAACACTTCCACTATGATCAGGAACAGGAGAAGATGTCCACTGGGTTTTAAAGAGGAAGTCATGATGAGATGAACTGTACTCCAAGTTTCAATCTTTATCCACAGATCAATGCATCTCTCAACCCTAATCAGAGAAGCTTCTTTTGCAGTACATACAGGTCAAAGAGCACACAGTAAGTAACTGTGGAGTATTCAGCTCTACACCATCTCCCCCTCAAGTCATCACAGAAGAGGGGCCAGAAATACTGTGAGAACCAGCAGATGTTCATTGCTGGACAGAGCAATACAGCTGTATATATGAACTCACATAGCCTGGAACTTCGTTCATAAGATTGTCCAAAATACCATCAAGGACAGGGGAGGGGCTCATGAAGTCCTAACCCAATGTTCGAGGAGCTACTGGGAGAGGAAGAGTCAATTCTCTTCAGAGATGTGGCTCTGAGAAGCTATGCATATTCAGTATATGGTCTTATACCCATGTACACGCAGGCATCACTAATGGATTCTGTGGGTATTAAAAATATCAGAGCATATGAAGTTTGGAGCAGGAAGAAGAGGACAAGGTAAGAAATGGAGAGGTAAGAATGGGGATGAATTATTTGATCTAAACATTATATACGCATATAAATATCAAATAAAACACTTTAACTGGTCTTCTCAGGTGACTTCAGTATACATCTCTAGGAAATTTTATTATCTGCCTTCATGTAATTTTACTTTGATCTTTTTTCAGTATGTATTTAAATCAAATGAAGCATATATTTGAGAATTCCTGATTTCTATATAGAACATTCCTTCTCTTTTCTAGTAAACTTCATCATTGTTTATGTATCAAAATATGGATGAATTTTTATTGCTACCATTAATAAAGTTTGTATTAGTGGGGGTTACTTTTAGTCTGCTAATAATTCTATCATATACTATTAAGCAAGTTGTTTTTCTGCTACAACATGCAAATTTATTAAAGAAAATACCAAAAAGAGAAAAAGTTTCCTTAGGATATTCATGGGGACTATGAATTATAAATAGACACAGAAAAGTTTAAAAATCAAAATAAATAAAATTTATAAGTATTCTGTAATTTGTTTTTTAAAATGTAGAAATATAAGGGCCAAGTATTTAACTCAATGGTGGAATGCATGCTTACCAAGCACAAGGCCTTGGGTTTGGTTCCCAACACCGCAAACCCATACAAATAATTAAAATAAAATGAAATAAAATTATAATTGAAAGTAACTACTCTTTAAGAGTACTTAGTTGCCATCAGCTGACTCATTTACCTTTTAAAAATGGAAAATAGGGGAGGAAAGATGGCTCTGCATTGAGTTAGAAACCAGAATTTGGATCCAAGCATGCACTAGGGAACTGGGCGAGTGGTGCCCACCAGCAGCCACGGCTCCAATAGGGTTGCTGGCATCCAGTCCAGTTGAAAAGAAAAATCCCAAGCCCAGGCTCAGGGAAAGGGCCTGTCTGGAAGGAATAGATGAGGGTGACAGACAAAGACATCCAACTCTCTCTTCTTGTCTCAGATGTATACACTTGCACACACACATGCTCATGCATTCACAAAGACACATGTACACAGAAAGATCATGCCAGTCCCTGATCCACATAAAATTGCTGAGCAGAAGAATGGGGAGGGGCCTTTTGTTTATAATGTTTTTGCATTCTACCCCTTAACCCAGAATGCATATTATCAATTACAGCCAGAGTTAATTCTTTATTAAAGCACCATTTGAGTACATTTTATTATAGCATATTATAGAATCTTAAAAGCCTTACTTACTTAATCACATTCTCTTTGCTGATGGAGCATTTCCAGATTGCTCCAGTGACAGCGGCTAACCGTTCTTTATTGTCTGTGTTATTTAGTAGACTGGCCAAGGGTTTAAGTCCTCCATGCAGCCTAACAAGGTCCCGGGTTTCCTCATCTTCAGCACACTGCACAAAAAGTCAAACCAGAGGCTGTCAGAGATAAGACATCTCAAGCATTCAGTGATGGTCAAAGAGGTTCATCTGTAGGAGTTCTCCAATGCAAGTTACATCTGTTACATAACAATGTGCATCAGAGTTGCAGGGAACTTACTGACATTTCCAAGGATCTTGTATCCTGAGCAAAGAATTAGGCCTGGGACATATGAATAGTAGAAGAGAACCGAGAAAGGTCAGGAGCTCAAATGGCAACAGAGAATCATGACTTTACAACTACTTTACCTGGGATTAACCTCCTCTCATAATTTCAACTATGGGTTTTAACTATATTCTCAAAATTCATAAACTGAAGATCTAACTCCCAGTGCCTCAGAATATGGCTGTGCGTGGGGACAAGGTTTAAAATGGAAGTTCAGGTGAGATGAAATCATTGTGATGAGCACCTAAAAGATGGTTGTCCTTTCTTTAATAGCTATTACGGCACAGGCACACAGATATGGCATGAAGACACAGGACAAGACAGTCAGCTGCAAGCCATGGACAGAGATCTCTGAAGAAACTATCCTGTGGACACCTTAACCACACACTTCCAGACTCCCAAAAACAAAATTCTTTTGAAGCCACATGGTTTGTGGTTAGCTGCCAAACCCTTAGAAAAAAGGTCAGAATATAATCCCTAGCAGAACTGAATCCTGTCTCTGACTGCATTTGTAGTTCCCCTCACTATGCTCACCTAGCAGTCACCTTGATCAGAGATAAGCTGGCATGACCATAACCAGCCAGACATTGATTTAAGGCCACCCCACCCCTGATCATTCTAATAGTATACTAGGAAACAACCCACACAAAATTAATGGAAATTGAAATAAGTAAACTCAAAACAAAAACATGTATATACGTGATGTCCACACACACTGAGCGCATCCATGTATATCCATGAACATTTATTATCTGATCTTGGTAGAAGAAAAATTTCCCAAAATTTTGAAAAGAATTGTATAAAACATCATAGGGTCATTACATACAAATGAGCTATTTTACCCTAAGTAAATTATTTTAAGAGAAAGTGGGAAAGATATGTATATCTTATAGAATTTAAATAACCAGACTATGATGCATGTTTGAGTCATTGTCACAGTAGCTTATAGTGGCTCTCATCTCTATAAGCACATGAAGACCACTTGAATACTTGCTAAACTGCAGCTTCCCAAGTGTTGACCTTACGATTTAGCTTTGAAATCCATACTCTGCCCTGTGCTATGTTTTTTTCATGCTTGTGGCACTAGCTTGAGAGGAGGCTGGGGACCCTTTAGGAAGCAGGATCAGCTGGAAGAACTAAGTCACTGCCAGTATTTGGGAAGTGTGTTAATCCTGCCCACTTCCTGTCTTCTCTCCTCCCTCTCTTCTCTGTCTCTCTTCTCTCTCCCCTCCCCCTCTCTCTGTTTCTCTCTCTCTGCTTTCTGGCAGTCTGTGTTGAAGAGAACAGCCTCCACCACTCTCCCTGCCACTGAACTGGCTCTACAATGATTACTTTACCATGGTGTCTGAAACTACCAGCCCAAATTACCCCTTCCTTTCTTGTTTCTGTCAGATATTTGAGACACAGTGCACAAATCACACAGCTCCCCAGAGGAAGAGACTATGAGTTTAGAACCATTGCCCCTAACTAGAAGAGCAAGGAAGGCCTCTGGAGAGCTGGTCCACCGAGCAGATGGAGAAGCACTGTCTTTAACTAGAGGAGCAAGGAGGACTGTTGAGAGGATGCTCTCTCTGTAGAGCGGCCCCACCTGGTAAATGGCCATGGCACAATGCTCCTGCAGCTGCTCATTCTCACTATTCAGGTTCTTCACGAGGTTTTCAATGATCCTCTCTGCTTTGATGGCAGCTCGGTAGTTTTCCTAGAAATATAAATATTTATGTGTATGTAAACTTTCCCTTATGTGTCCAATGATAGAGTTATCCAACACTGAAAAGGAGTGCCACAAGCTCTGTCCTGTTTAGTTAGTGCACTATTAGTTGATTTCCTTTCTCTTAAATAAAACAGCTGACAGTTAGGGAGAAGTATCCTTAACTTTCATGTCAAAATTTATAATGTTTTCTTAGCTAAAGAAAGAAAAAGTAGGCTGGGATGAGGGCTCACACAAGCATGAGGAGAGAGTTTCAATCACCAATGCCCACTTAAAAGCCAGGAAGGCACAGAGGTCTGCCTGCCATCGCAGCACTCAGGAGACAGAGACAGGATTCCCAGGGCAAGTTAGCTGGTTAGACAAGTCAAACCCGTGAGCTTCCGATTCAATAAGAAAAACTTCCTCAGAAAACAGTGGAAAGCAGTCCAGTAACACTTCAGACTCTGGCCTATTGTACATACACATGCATGTGCACCCACATACATGTTCCCACACAACTGCAAGCACACAGTACACACTCATAACCATGTGTACATAAACATGGAAAGCAAGCAAGGAAGAAAAGGATGAGGGGAGAGGGCAAACAGATAAGGCAGAATGGCTTGGGCACCTCTGATGCGCATTCTTGCAAGGTCCCCACCACTGGAATGAGCATGTCTTCATGGGATGTCTTCAGTAGCCGAGCCAACAAGGGGATGCCCCCAGCTTTACGAATGGCTTCTTTGTTCGAGTGACTCTTACTGCAGCTCCAGAGTGCCAGGGCCCCACAGCGAGCCACTTCTACGTCTCTGGTTTCATACAGGCTTGGTTGAGTCGGTTCTGTTGAATTCTGTCCACAGTCTAACAGAGCAACCTGCACGAATAGATGTATAGAACACACACAGCCACCTTTTCTATTTTTCTATTTTTCAACTTGTAGGAACCAGTTCTTTGCTTCCATAATGTGGAGCTCAAGTTGACAGGCTTGGCAGCAAGTGCCTTGACTCACTGACACATCCCACCAGACCAAACACAGAAGGTTTAAAAACAAAAGTGGATCTATCCTTCAGTAGCTACCAGGATGCTACTAAGATTAACTGTCAAAAGTAAAACTATTTTAGATATGCTTAGATTAAACTACAGACAGTGGAAACACAGAAAGAAAACCTTCCATACCACTGTGCTCTGGATCTGGGGACTCATATTTTCTTCCTTTGAGAAAATACTCACCAAGATATTATTTTCTTAGTAAAGCTCTAGTATTTATAAAAGATTATTTGTAAATCAGGCATAGTGGTGTATACCTACCTATGATCTCAGCATTCAGGAGTCAGAGCCAGGACTATGAATATAAGATCAATCTGGATTAATAAGTTTGAGGCTGGCCTAGACTGTAGGGCAAAACCCCTTTACATGCAAAAAACTAATAATTCTATTATAACCCATATTATCACTGCCAATATTTTAGAAACCCAAGCTCTCCAAAGCCAGTAAGACTGAAAAGCAAGTTGGATGGTTTATTACTCTCAATATCATGGGGGAGGGCACAGCTTTGCATGTATGTTAACCGAACCCATTAAACTAAATTGCCAGTGTCCTTCTTTTTTCTTTGTAATGACCAAAGTCACCAAAGCCATTAAGGGGAAACAATTTACTAAAGGAACAGTAGGTCAGGGTGCCCTGTGGAGGAATTAAAGCCAGGCTTCTCCAGATGAGGCTCCCTGTCATTCTTTGGGCTCACAGCCTTTATCTGGGAAGGTAGAAATCACTGTTTACACACCCACTCTTTCTTCTTCCACTGTTGGCCAAACCTCATGACTATTCACCACGCAGTCAAAACCACCCAGGCCAAATTTAGAACAGGATACCCACTCCTAAGCAGGATCTCAATCTCAATTCCAAATTCTTGGTTTATTTAGCTAGGTCTCAAAGGGCAATGAGTACAGGCAGGGGAAGGCAAGGAATATGGCCACTGCTTTCAGCTGTGACCTACAAGAAGGGAATCACACGCAGAAAGAGAATTCTAAGACAGTGGCACAAGGCAGAGAGCCCTGCAGTGTCTGTCTGCAATAGTTATTCTCATTATCCCTCTAAAGTCCAAACCACTTAGTTCCCTCTAACCCTTTGGATAAGGCCCTGCAGTGAGAAGCACACCCTTTGTCTTCATCTCACCACTTCAGCCATCTTGCTATGGATCTGGCCACATTAAACCACTAGCAACTTTGAAAACTTCCCTGTCAAACTTGGCCTCATCTTCCTGAAATGCCCTTCCTGGTGTGTCTGTTTAGCAAACACCCTCCACAAGCCATCAAGCATCATCTCCCTCCAGCCTTTCCTGACTTTCTCCCTTTTAGAACTGACTGCTCAACCCTCTTTTATTTCTCCCATTCCCAGGACTGGCTGGCTTCAGCTAAACAGCTAACATGCACATGGCACTTTAGATACCTGTGTTCTCCTTGTTTGCTGCTTACCACTACTCATTTGTGATATATTACTAGTCAGAGATGTGCATTTATTTCTGTTTGTACCCTGCACACACTACCACATTCTCCACCCACTCACTCCAACTCAGTCATTCAGTACTGACCAAATTCCTATTCCTAATTTGGCTACTATTTGAAATCACATTAAAATAAGAGTCATTATCTTATTGGGTTAGTGCCATTGGATAAATACTAGGTTCCCAAATGTGATGTGAGACTCAAAAGCCCATATTTTGCATTTATTTTTTCATTCTTATAAGTGATGAGAGTCATTTCAATGGACAGCCACACCATGTATTTTGATACTTAGTAATTATTGCATTTCTTCCAACATTTAAATATGAAAAAATTAAATGTGTGTATGTTTGATGTGTGTGTAGTGTGTTTGAGTATGGATACATGTGGGTTTGTGTGTGTGCTCATTTGTAAGTGAAACTGTGGGTATAACATAATGCATTTGTGGAGGTCAGAGGACAAGGTCAGAGACAGACACCCCCTGTGTCAGTCCTCACTTCCATCTTATCCGAGGTAGGGTTTCTTATATACTGCAGTGTATGCCATCTAGCTGCTCTGAAAGCTTTTGGGGATTCTCCTCTCTCCACATTCAATCTCACCATAGGAGCACTAGGATTACAGATGCACCCTGCCATGCCCTGCCATGCCCAGCTTTACATAGGTGCTGAGATCGGAATTCTGGTACTCAGCATGGCCCCAAGCTGTTACATCATCCTTAATTATGATAAAAAATTAACAAGGGAGAGGTGAAAGAACTGTACAGAAATTACACCGCTAACATCCACAGACCACAGACCTATGTCTCTGTCAGTGCTTAAGCCATATTTACCTTCACAGTCTCAAAGCTATCTCACTTCTGAAGCAATTATACTTTATAGTACTCTGTTGATTACAAGTGAAAACACTGAGCCTCTTTTTAGTAGATATCTGAACACACTTCACTTCTCACTGTATATTTTTGAATTTGGGACAGGAGATTCAGCTCAGTAGGAAAGCATTTGTATGAGGTCCTAACATTAAACTCGAGAACCATAAAATAAAACACACATATTGAAATAGGAATCATCCAACAGATATGCACCAACCTTTGAGTGTAGTTTATATAGTACAGATACAAATGGTGTGGAAGATTCCTAGATGGCTAAGACACAATCCTTGTTAAAGTGTAGCAGTAGACATGTCCAGTAAAACAAAAGCCAGGGGAGACACAGTACCAGCAGACTCTTGCATTTCTACACTACATTTGCTTTTGAAGCTTTTCATTATATTTAATTTCTTCTCCTCTCTCTCTCTCTCTCTCTCTCTCTTTCTCTCTCTCCTCTCTCTCTCCCCCCCCCCGTGTGTGTACACTCAGGTCAGAGGACGATATGTGAGAGTTCATGCATCCCTTTCATGGTGTGGGTTCCAGGATTAAGGCCAGATTGTCAGGCTGGCGACAGGCAGGCACTCCTGTCCACTTAGCTATCACTCTTTCCCCAATGTTTATTGTTCTAAGGTCTTTACTGACAAGATAAGAGTTTAAGCCTTTTCTATTGATGGTAGTTACTGAAATAATCATCTTTTCACGATGATTAGAGTAAGTCTTATATGAAGAAGACAAATTGACAAATCCAAGAGGAAATTCATGTTTTTCTTTGTTTCTACAGCTTTCCTCTGAAAACTCAGAAGTCACTTAGAGATACCTCTGTGACCAGCTCCTTGCATGTATTTCTAATTGTATGTATAGATTTATATGTGGTGAGCAGTACTTTAAAATTTGATATCAATAATTTGATCCTGTTATGATTTTATATAATATTGATTAACATATAGCTTCCCCTTTTGCTATTGCTAATTTTCCAAAACACAGTTGCTGTTGCTGAATACAGATGTTTTTCAGAAGCACACAGAAAACTTTCACTGGATAAAAACTATCCATACCCAGGCTGCTGTCAGTTGTTTTCTAACAAACAGTGCAGTTTGACTGTCGTGGAGGAGAGTCCTGATGTGAGTCACCATATTGGAAGCTGGGGTTACCAAACCTATCTCCTACCACAAGCCTCATCACTTCTCTTTCTCTTCTCCTCCCCTGTACATCTCTCCACCACCCTAGAAATTAAGCCCAGAGCCTCACAGAGAGTAGGCATCTCTCTGTCACTGAGTTACAGTACTACCTTGGTATTTCCACCTCCTTATTATCTCAGTGGATTCTGTTAGATGACAATATTTTTTTAAATTCTCTATTTGAAAATCAAGACTGAACATTCTCTTATGGCTCTTGCTAATGTAAAATGTGGACATCGTTCTTAAAGACATGTTGCCAAAAAATAAAAAAGACTCTCAGGTTACACATAATGGTGTCCAGAGCACAAGGTAGGGCTGTGTAGGTGTCTGTTAGAATCTGAAGATGGTGGTGGCGGTACTCACCAGCTTGGTGATGCCTCCATGCTGTCTTACTGCCCGTCGGGCTCTCTTGAACTTGGCAACATTTGCAATGGTCTCAGCTGCCAAACATTTGAGACTCTTGTGTGGAGAATCAAGTATATTAACCATAATTGGTAAGCCCCCAAGGTCAACAATATTACGTCTGATTTGAGGATTATAACTGATTTCCTTCAGGATTTTTAATGAGCCAATCTGTGTGGGGGAAAGAAAGTGACAGATGAACGAGGCTTTAATATATACCCAGTGCTTCTTTTTTAAAAGTCTAAGCCTATCTAAAAGTCTTCCCTCAATTAAGGTTTTTAAGAAATAGTTTCCATCCCTGGAGGTTACACACATCCTCTATATTTTCCTTTATTTACATAAACAGACACTTCTCAGTTCAGAAACACAAGCAGATAGTAGAAAGATGAAGAAAATGAGAACAAAAAGAAAATGCAGTTAACAGATCATCAACAATCATAGCACATGACAAATGAGACCAAAAGATGTGCTAGACATCCAGAGCTTCCAAGAGAGCTGTGAGAGGACCCAGGGCTTCTGAGCCATCGTGACGAAGTCCTTACCTTGCATTTGACTTCATCTGTATCAAGTAGATTTATTAAGACTTCAAGTCCTCCAACATCTCTAATTGCCAGCTGACAGGTCTCTTGAGCTAAGTTGAAATCCCTCATGGAACACAAAGCAATCACTGTTGCTGTCTGATTTCCCCCCTAGGAAGATGCAACACCATGTAATAGTTAAATAAAGCCACATTTCCATACAGACGAATCCACAAGCTAGGAAATGTGTCTCCCCAACCACAGCACATAAAATTTTGAAAAGTTCTCTGAGTGGGTTATAATTTGTTAAATGAATTATGGTGAGCCAAAGCATGGGAAAGCCATACAGAACATCATAAAATGTTATTCCAGTTAAGCGCCAACATTTACAGTGGGACTCCTTTAAACAGCTACAACATTGAGTGATATCAAGGCATTAAAGAAAGTCCATGGGGCACACCTTAAAAGAGTGACTAAAGGATGGAAGTTTTATGTTGAGGTAGTAAATGCCCCCACCCCAGTTCATCTGAACATTTCTCTTACAAAGATTGAGAAATGCATGCTTTTGGTTTTTGTTCAGTTTTCTGACACATAATTCTTCAGTCTTTATAATCTTCGAAGTGATAAATGTCTTTTACATGCTAATAAGTTGGTTGACATCCTCTGTTTGGGGTCAGGATTCTGGCTGTTCTCAAGAGGATAAAGGTAACAAGTGAGCATGTTTTCCTAAGGCCTGTGACCTGTTATAGAAAGTTCATCAGACTTGATGGGAGTGTTGTGAGAATCCTGTTTATAATCAGTGAAAAGCAGGGATCACAGTTGGCCTTGCCATGGGCCTCAGAAGCCATCCAAGGAAGGTCTAGGGTTTTCAGCTCGACCAGTTAGCTTTGGGAAGAGAAGCAAGCCTGGATGTTAAGCTGATCATGAAGGGCCAATAATTTCATCAATCAGTCTCCATAAAAATTCCAAACAATATGGTGTTCCTGGGAAGAAAGGAGTATGCACAGAAAGGGCCTAGAAACCCTTGCCCAATACAGCTCTTCACAGACATCGGAACATAATAATTGTAATAAGCCAGTGTGCTGATTAGTTTTTGTCAAGTTTATACAAACTAAGGTTATCTGGGAAGCAAAACCTTCAATTGAGAAAAATACCTCTATCATACTGGCCTGTAGGCAAGTCTATGGGGTGTTTTCTTGATTAATGATTGATGATTAATGTGAAAGGGCTCAGCCCACTACCTGTGGTATCTATTCTGGGTAAGTAATCCTGGGTTGTATAAGGAAGCAGGCTGAGCAAGTCATAAACAAGCCAGTAAGTAGTATTCTTCCATGGCCTCTAATTCAGTTTCTGCCTCCAGGTTCCTGCTTTAAGTTTCTGCCTTGACTTCCCATCATGGTGGACACGACGCTGTAATAAACCCTTTTCTCCCAGAGATGTTTTTGGTCATGGTATTTATCACAGCAATAGAAAACAAACTAGAACAACAAGTGAGCATGTTTTCCTAAGGCCTGTGACCTGTTATAGAAAGTTCATCAGACTTGATGGGAGTGTTGTGAGAATCCTGTTTATAATCAGTGAAAAGCAGGGATCACAGTTGGCCTTGCCATGGGCCTCAGAAGCCATCCAAGGAAGATCCATCTTGGAGAACGTCCAATGAAGTCACTCACAGTTTCAGAAGAGGCATCCATTGTTACAGAGTTGCTTGCTCACCTGTGGGGGAAAACACTCACACTCTTTGAAGTCACACAAGTCTTCTATGTTGACTTTTAGTGTGACCATAGAGGAAAAAAATTGTTTTGCCTTCATTTGTGTACATGGAACTGTCTAGAACAGACACACAAAGGAGAGGGAAACCACATGGAATGCAGCAGAACAGCAGGACATAGATTAGGTGCAGCCAGGGCTGTGTGGAATCAGAAATTGGTTCTATAAGACCTGAGGTGTGTGGCACAAAGAAGGACCCAGACCTGCATGGCTGAGTGACTCAATGACTCAGCAGAGAAACATCTAGACTCGTCACAGGTGGAGGGCAGCAGCAAACTGCCCTTGTTCAGAATTAAAAATAAAACACCTGAGAAATTGGAGAGGCGATGAGGACCTTTCCTCCATGAAGGTTTAATGCCAGGGTGGGGTGGATTAGTTAGCATTAGTATGGCTTCTCCATGGATGCCTTTCGCCCCATGGACACAGCAAGCAGGCCATTCCCAGATGCCAGTGCTGATATTGGATGACTTCCTAGCATCCAAAATGGTGAGAGATAAATGTCTTTTCTTTAATAAATCCTGATTATTGCTTCAAAAGCAGACCAACAGATGTAGAAAATAGAGACTATGAACACTAGAGATTAACATTAAAACATGTATTTATGACATATTTGTATTTTCTACTTATCCATATTTTAGCATATAAATATTAAAATTAGCATTTAAAGATGCAATTTTATGTAATGGAAAATACATAAAAGCTTCACAGAAATGGCAAACAGCAAGCTGCCTCCTTCAGGTCACACACATGCATGTACACAGTTCCTCAGTGTGAAGTTAATACAATTTATTGCTTTTAAGACAAGAAACTAAGAGGGGGTTATTTAAAGGTTTAATCAAAAGGTTGAGAGGAGAATGTTTAGATTTTTGCTTTACTTGTTTGTCCTAAGAAAATGCCTGTGCTTCTAAAAAGTGTAGAGGTGGTGCTGGCCACATTTCCTCCCTTGAGGTAATCCAAACCACCCTTGTGTGAAGAGGAGCTTTAGCATGACAAGAGCAGTTCAGCACCTACATGTAAAGTCTGTTGTTTTATAGCTTTGCTCTCTTGCTCCTGACTGGCAAGAGGAATGTGGGCACCATTTACCCACAGCCAGCTTTAAGGTGTGAAATGATAAGTCCTCCCCTCCTTATTATTGGGTTATTAACTCCACTATTTGAGGGCAGGATACTCCACTGCTTTCTGTTTTCCATCTAGAAAACAAGGGCAGAAATGCAATCAGTAATCACAAAGTGGAGTGGGTATGAGTATCATCCAGTCCTTCGGCTGGTAAAGGAAGCAAAATAATACAAAAAAGGGTGAAGGTAGGAAAGGAAGGAATTCCTCCGACAAGGCTGTGTTTTCATCGTTAAAATGGCATCAGGATGTCCCAGGAGCAATCTAAACACTCCTAACAAGTTTCTCCTACTGGGTGTTTGGGAATTCAAACCAAGGAGCACAGTCTCACACTTGGTCACAGCTGGGGAAGAGAAGGTGACACAGGACAGAGTATCTAGTCACTGTCACAGCCCCCTCTCACCCCGGGATATCTCCAAGGAACCAGAATGCACTGTCAGGGCATTCTTGGTGCACATAATCCAGATTTTTCTGGATCTGCTTCTCTTTTTTTTGGTAGGGTTTTGGGTTTGTCTTTGTCCCTTCTAGGGTCATCTCTACTCTTGAGTTCTGTGCCACTTACACACTCACAGCAGCTTATGTGGGTTTAAAATCCATTATTTATAGCAGGCACCCAAAAGGTGAGATCATACATTCTTCTGAATTATTTATCTCTAGACCAATGTCAGAATCAAAGAAAAGGTTCAAATTTATTGATATGAAGTTAGAGCCTTATAGAAAAAAAACCTGTAAATCAACGTTTTCTGAAAATCTGGAAACATATTCATAGGTTTGAGGGATTTTTTTAGAACAGTTTTATATTAGGAAAAGTTAGTTTTTCCACATTTCAGGATTTCCTTCGACTCTTGTCACTGACCACACTCCCAAAAGGATTATAAATCTTTCAGAATGAATACCAGAAGACAGGAGCCAAAACATCTAACAGTCATTGCCATTCCTTTAAATACCAGATTTGTAAAGATCCATAGGGCTCCTTCTGCTTTGTCTAGACCCATAAGCAGAAGCTGCACACCTTTGTCTACCTTCACAATTAAATCTGCCAAGAACATAATTAGCAGCCAATACTTATTTTCACATTTTATCACACACTTGCATCTGTAGAGTTTTAAAAGCTGAAGCAAACATAGCAAAATATATTTTACTAGCTTCTGCAGGGGCTTCAGAAATGTATCCCATAAACTTTTCCATTTCTGAAATGAATACAATTCTTTTGCTGTTTGACTTCCGGCCCTGTGCCGCCTCACACATCTCCAGCCTCCACCATCTGTAATTCATCTTTCTTTCTTCAGCCAGGAGGTGTTTGTCCACTGTTACACCAGCTTACAACATACAGAGCTAAAATAAATGTCCCCTCTCTCCTCTCCTCCTCTCTCCCCTCCGTAACCTCTTTGCTTTTCTTTACTTAATTTTATTATGAATATTATATTGTTTTTTATTTGTTTGGGTGTGGATTGTCATGGACTACTCATACTAAACATAGACTCTAGCTGCAATTTCAACCCATGTTTTAGTGGGACAAATTTAAATATTCCTCCCTGGTCATGGGAACTACCAAGCAAGTCGTTCTGGTTTTTTACATGCATGAAAGAAATTTTTAAAATTGCTTTTATTTCTTTAGAGTGAGCAAACTGTTGGCTTACAGTAAAAGCTTGAGTGAATTAATACTTTATATAACATTTTTTGCATGTGTGTGGATGTTCACTTGTGTGTAGGTACACGTGTGTGTATTCATGTGGAGGCCAGAAGCTGTCTCCATCTTACATGTGTTGGAGCACAATCTCACACTTGATTTTGCCAATTCACATACTCTGGCTCACCAGCTTGCTGTGGGGGTCCACCTCCCATATACTGGGATACAGGCAGGTCCCTAAACTCATCTGGCATTTGCAGGAATGTTAGGAGCCCATCTCCTGGCCTCCTGCATGCATAGCAACTGCTTTACTTCCACTGAGCCATCACCCAGCTCAACATTTCTTTTTGAAAAGCAAAATGAATAGTTATTTTTCTAAACAATAAAATCTTTGAAATCAGAAATAGTATACTATTCACAGTACAGTGTAAGACCTCTTCTCACTGTCTATGAGGAAAAAATAAACTTCAATATGTTGTGATAAATAATACTTTTGAGCTGTTTCAAATTATTATGTATCCTTTTGTGAGCATGCTCACTATTTGCCCAATCTGACAAACACTAGATACAAGTAAACAAAAGCAGACTTGATCCTGGCATTCCTGGAATTCAGAGGGTTAATGGAAGAGAAAGCATTTTAATTTTTAAATTAAAACGTAAATGAAAAATAAATAGACTTTATAATAAAAGTCTTCAAGTAAAAAAAATCACATTGGAGTGTCTACAAATCTCAAAGAACTTCTATGCAGTTAGAAGGAATAAAATTTTTGTCTGGAAAGTACCCAGAGACATGGGCAACACAGATGAATCTAGGCCATTGTCGTCACATGAAGGAAGGATGCCTAAACTGAAATCTGTGTGGAAAGTGGGAATTCACTGGTAGCAGAGGAAGGGGCAAGGTATATGTTCAGAAACCCTGGGTGGTGTGTAGCAAGGCCTAGTTAAGAGCTCTTACAATCAATGTGAACTAATCTTGAGTAATAATGTGGGACACAATGAGCCAAGGACCCAAGCGAGCAACTATAGTTCTTGTCCAGGGGCCAAACTGCAGGCTTTAATCTTTAATATTTTGAGATAGGGTCTCCCTCTGCAACCCTGGCTGGTCTTCAGTTTCTAGCCTTCATGCATCTACTTCCTTAATAGCTGGATTAAGGTGTGTGCTACTGTATCCAGATGATTTTAATCTTTATTTCAAGATTGGCTAGGATGCAATGACATCTCTAAAAGATCGCCCCAGCTATAGGAGTTCCCAGCTGGAAGCGCTAAAAGTGGACGTGCAGAAACATTTGGCTTATTGAAAATTTTCTGAGAAAAGAGGGAGCCTGGAGTGGGAGGCTGAGGTGACTCATCGTGTGCCACAAGGGGACTTTGGAAATGAAAGTTCGTTGAATTTTCCTTTGTTTGGAAAGGATACTTATCAGATGAAACTCCAGAGATAATAGAGATGCAGGGTCCTCATGTGCACATATTGTCAGGGGCCCCTTGACCCAGTGATGCAGCGAGGACCACAGAGGCATAATCCCAGCCAGACACCTCTCTTGTACCATCCCCCACTGCCTATAATCAAGAAGCAGAGGGATGCCTGGTAAGGAAGCCACAAAGCCATTACCACACCTTCAGCTGGCCTTTGATTTTCTCAGCATTTTCCCTCCAAACATATCACTCAGAAATCAAGAAAACTGAACCCCTTCCAGTGTCTGCTCATTAATGATGACAGAGGGCCCAGTGCCCCACAGAGCTTGGGGAGCTCTTCCAGGATCAGAAATGGCTAAAGGTATTCAAGTGACTGGCATATGACCAAGTGAGTCAAAGCAGTAAAAATCCATTGCTTGGCCTTCTGTTTATTTGCAAATCTATTTTATACTGATGAGTCAGCACTCATAAACCTAAGACTCAACCAACAAAACCCCAAGGAAAAAGAGAAAATACTGTTTATTTTTTTAAAAGCAAAAGAAAATTGTGTGTGTGTGTGTTTAATGAAAATTAGAATCAAGCTGTCATTGCAGAAACTTACAAAATTTTTGACTTAAATTGGATAGGCATCAATACAAGGATTCTATATGCATTCCTTTAAAATAGCTAGGGACATTTGTGGAAACTGACAGTTTACTGGAGCATTTAGTGACTACAGTGTGGGAAATTGTAGCTAATGTCACAAGAGAGTGAGCTCAATAATTACAACATTTAATAAAATGATTCAGCAAAGTAGCTATGCACAAGGGTAACATTTAAAATGAATGACTCTGAATATATATCCTCAGAAAAACGAACAAAATGGGGTAGTATGAAAAAATTCCCATACTGGTATTAATAACAAGAAGTCTAAAACTAAATAGAAATAGGCCTTCTCAAACTTTAGGGTACACATATTCTTCCCTTTTGAAAACAACTTTATTGGCTCTGGGGAGAGTAAAGTGCTTTTTTCATAAGCACATGGACCTGAATTTGGAAACCCAGAACCGACAGGAAAAACATGTGTGGATCCTTTAACTCAGCACTGGGGCTAGGGGGGAGAAATTGGAACCTTGGAGCTCATTGGTAAATTAGCCTACTGAAATCAGTGAGCTTTATGGTCAAAGAGAGACCCTGTCACAAAAATTAATGTGGGTGGCAATTAAGGAAGACCGAGTTGTTAACTTCTGACCTTACACACTTGCACACCTGCACACATATATGTGTGTACTCCCATATGAACACATCTATATAACAATACACTCACAAACATAAAACTTTATTGGGATAAATTGATATACAAACATTTGTAATATATATAATTTGATGATTTATGGGGGTATCAAGGTTGGGTTCCAGGAATCCCATTTTGAATCTTCATACTGTGAAACAAGCACTTTCATCCACTGATTGATCTCCCTAGCCCAAGCCTCTTGAATTATTTAAGTGTGAGCATATCGTGCAGATTCCCATTACTTCTTTTTAAGACAAAATATCTCAGTTTTGATTTCTGCTGCTGTTTAAGCTACCCTGATGTAAGCAATGTAAGGGATAAAAGTCTTAAGTTCGCCATTGTCCATGGGTACAATCTATCAAGGTGGCAGCTTGATGCACTAGTCCCATCACACCCACAGTTGGGAGACTGAGAGAAAAGAATGAATGTTCTCACCTCATGGTCTCCTTTTATATAGTCCAGGGTCCCAGTCTACAGAATAGAGTCACCAACACTGAGTCTTCCCTGCTTCACTTTACCTGTTCAAAATAATCCTCCACTGGCATGCCCAGAGGCCTGTCTCCCTAGTGAGTCCACCTCTCATTAAGTTGACCATTGAGGCTAACCACCGCATGGGGTCTGGGTTTATAGTCAAGGTTGGCCCTTTGAATTTCTTATATACCTCAGGCTTATAGGCAGGGCAATGAGACTAGAAGAATTCTGGGAAGAGGAAAGGCTAAGTCTGCATTCACAAAACAGATGCAGAGGAAGCAAGATGAGAATGCCTCACTGATAAAAGGTATGAAGCCAGATGGCTAACATAGACAAGAATTATAGGTTAATCTAAGTTGTAAGAGCTAGTTAATAATAAGCCTGAGCTAATAGGCCAAACAGTTTATAATTGTTATAGGCTTCTGTGTGTTTCTTTAGGATGGAGTGACTGTGGGAGCAGGTGGGACAGAAACTCCAACTACATAGGCTGACCTTGAATGCAATTTCCCGCCTCAGTCTCAAACTATTGGGATTATAGGTGTGTATCATTATACCTGACTAAAATGTGTTCATATCTTATTCAAGTGAAAATTTACACACATTAGACAAGTCCACATTAGAGTTATCAAGAATTTGTAAGACTCTCTCCCACAGAAGTAGAGCACGTATCGAGGATGCATCCAGATATTTGCAGTTTGACTAGAGTAAAAATTAGATGTTGCCACTAAGGGAACTGTTAAACAAATTAATGTTTACCTATAATGAAACTTTATATGATAATTAAAAGGACCAAACCAAAGCACAATATTAAATATAAAAAGAGCAATGTAAGCTGGATATGGTCTTTTGCACTTATAATGTCAGCACTCAAGTGACTGAGGCAGGAACATTGCCATTAGTTCACAGAAAGCCCACACTAAATATTGAGTTTCAGGTCATCATGGACTAGTGAGTAAGGTTTTGTCTCAAAAAGCAAACATAAGTGTGTGGCTTTATTTGTATAAATTATGAAATATCTGTAGAAAAGCCTCCATTCACGCAACTTGAATTTTCACAGTGAACATGCTAACTAGTTTACCATTTCTATAATTTTTAAGAGCTTAAACCAAAGAGGGACTATATAATTTACATCTGCTGATGTTCTTTGCATTGCAGAAATATTGGCAGACCACAGCAAACAGCTACACCCACCCAGAGAGCAAGGCTGGGGAAGGAGCCACAGCCTTGACAGCCTTGCTAGCACAAGTCTCAAAAGCTAGTGGACCAAGAAGAGCTATGAGGCTCCCATTTTCCTGCAAACACACAGTGTCTACTAATGATTATGGCAGATCTGTCTACATGCAGTTGTAAAGTACATGAGCTAGGCTAAATTGGGCACCACTCACTCCTGTTTAATTTTTCACTATAGAAGCATCTGTAACATGAAGTCATATTTTAAAAACAAAAGGCAAAGCAGTCCTTCACATTATATAAACTGGGAACCATCCAGAGCAAATTTTCTCCAATCAAACAATTTTTGGAGAAAGCACACTTTGGGGGACAAATATGGTGCAACAGACACATCAGGGATGGATTTCCTCAAAAATCTATTACGTGCTCAGGCCATACAACACAAATATCTTATGAATAACTAAATGACTGGCTCACACTACCTGCTCATGAATAGATGCACAAAGAATGAATGAGTAAATAAATTAAAGCCCAGGAATTTCCCCAAGATTTCTTTTCCCACTTGGGGAGAAAGAGTGCTGGAGATAGAAATCAAAGCCTTGAATATTCTAAGTGCATGTACTAACACTTGTAGGAATTTTACTCTCTCTCTCTCTCTCTCTCTCTCTCTCTGTGTGTGTGTGTGCATGTGTGTGTGAGAGAGAGAGAGGGAGAGAATGTGTGTCTGTGTGTGAGTGTGTCTGTATCTGTGTGAGTGTGTCTGCGTGTGTGTTTGTGTGTGTGAGAGAGAGAATGTGTGTGTGAGAGAGAGAAAAAGTATGTGTGTCTGTGTGTGAGTGTGTCTGTGTAAGAGTGTGTGTGTGTGTGTCTGTGTGTGTGAGAGAGATAATGTGTGTCTGTGTGTGTGAGAGAGAGAGAAAGAGAATATGTGTGTGAGAGAGAGAGAGAAAGAGAGAGTATTGATATTTTGTTTGTGATCTTTGTTTTTGTGATGGGGGTCTTACCATGTTGCCCTCATTGACCTCCAATTCCTGGGGCAGAGTGAGTCACTGAGACTACAAGCAAGAGCCATTGTGCCTAGCTAGACATTTTGAGCATTGCCACTTTGGTGGTTAGGCTGATGTGGTGATATGACGGTGTGTGCTGGTGGCTCCGGTGGTTAGGAGTCAGTAGCACTGCATTAGCACACTCAACTTATTACTCTGCTTCCCCCACATTTATAAAATACAGAAGGGCAAGGGGGAATAAAAAGCTGAAAGCTAAAAATGCCATTCATTTGTGGAGTGCAGAGTCACCACTGGGGAGGCTGTGCTCCCTCCCCTCTTTACCTTCTTTGTGATTAAAAAACAAAAACAAAACCAAAACACAAAATGACATAAAGCTCTGAGACCTGATGACATCATTTTGACCTCTGGGACCCACATAGGAGGACAGAACTGACTCCAGCAGGTTGTCCTCTGACCTCTGTACTTACGTTGTGCTGCTTGCCCATACACACACAAATTAATCAATTGATAACTAAAAAAAGGCAATGGGAAAAATTCTTTTGGGGACAATATGAGCTTATGGATAATACATATTTCACGTAGTCCAAAAACTTAAAATGTATTCATTCAAACATGGTAACATTTATGAAAACATACATATGAGCTACTATGTAGAATTTTTATAGATAATGGGATTTAAGCATGATTCCTGACAGATAATATCAGGGGTGGGGACATAAGTACATGTCAGAGGTTGACATCAGAATGTCTTAATTACTCCTACTTTATGTTTTGAATCAGAGTCTCTTCTGAACACGAAGCTCATTCTTTTGGCTAGAATGGCTGCCGGTGAGCTCCCAGGAGTCAGCTGTCTACTCACCCTCCAGTACTGAGGTCACAGTGTTGTGGCTCTGTACCCAGCTAAAGATCCAAACTCAAGGCCTCACACCTGCAAACATGACCAGCCCCTCTACGAGGGCATCTTCAAAGGCACTTACACTATATCGGAGAACTGATTTTTTTAAGGTAACCCACATGGGTGAGATAGCTTGCACAATCTTAAAAATATTACTCAGGACAGCAAGACTTTTTAACAGCTTCAGTTTACTGGATACGTGAACAGTGACCACTGTTTTCCATTTTTAAATGGCCCTTTTTAAGAACAACTATACCGCCACTGTTCTCGCCGTCTTTAAAACCTAGTCAAAGAACACTCCAATGCTGCCTTCCAAAAACGGATACCAAGTCCCTTTATAAAAGCTCCTGTTCAGTCTCTCACTCAAATGAAGCAATACAAATGAGAGAGAAGATGAAGCAATGTCTACAAGGCTCCTGGGTTCTGAGTTTCTTGACAGTGGGACAGAATCACCAGGCAACAGGCAATAAAGATAGAAGAAGCTGGATGTGGTCCCAGCCCTCAGCCACCTCCTGTGTGGCCTGTAGCAAAGGATTTCTCAGCTTTTCCACCAATGAAACAAGGATCAAACCTGCCACTCCAAATCTAAGACACAAGTAATGGGAATGGAATTTAATTAAGTGTAATTGACTGCAAAGTACATCAAATTCCCACAATATAAAAAACATTTAATTCCCAATTACCACTCAGAACTTGTTAACCAGTTAAGGGGCAGTGTGTGTGTGCGTGTGTGTGTGTGTGTGTGTGTGTGTGTGTGTGTGTGTGTGTGTTAGGAACTGAGCACCAGTAAAGCATCTTCAACAAAGAATTTTAAACTGGAAGCACATCTATTGCCAAGAATGCCCCTTTAGTGAATCCTGGGTGCCTCTCTTGTAGCTATAGCCTGATGATCTTTCTGATGAATGTCTTACAGATGTCAGTCTGAAGTCAGATCTCCTCCCTGCTAACCTTGGGGACTTCCAGGCACCTTTATTTTTTATAGCCTTAAATTCTAAATGTGTGGATATGGAACTGAACAGAAGAGTGACTGCCATAGTCCATGGGTCATGTGATAAGAAATGCATGTGGGTGTGCTATGTGTCTGAGAGTGGAGAGTGGTCTCCTGTGTATGATGCTGGAGAGTGACCTCCTGTGTATGATGCTGGAGAGTGATCTCCTGTGTATGATGCTGGAGAGTGGTCTCCTGTGTATGATGCTGGAGAGTGGTCTCCTGTGTATGATGCTGGAGAGTGACCTCCTGTGTATGATGCTGGAGAGAAGTCTCCTGTGACCACTCTTCTAACAGAACTCTTCAAGGAAGGAAGCATTTGGATAAATAGTCTGGGACCCCACCCTGTGTTCCTCTATTATTATATAAGCATGCAAGGATCAGACCCACTGAGTCCAACACTTCAATGTCTCCAACATTGCTCTTAATGTCACCTTACTGAGCCTAAAACTGAGTCCAGAGTGACAACATATGTCCTCCCCAGGCAACAGCCGAGGAAATGCCAATGGGTGAGAAAAAACATGATTCCAGATGGCCCAGGAACCCTCAAAACTACCAAAGGACCAGTTGTACTCTTAACATCACACCAATCGCCTTGATTTTCTCTTCAATTTATAGTTATAGCTGGACAGAATCAGCATAGAAATAAATTTGCAGTCTTTTATCCTGGGGTGAAGTCATTCATTTTTCAGTTAAGGCCATGTACACTAATGGGTTTGAAAGTCAAACCTGTGTATTTCAAACTTCCCGTGCCCTGTAGGACTTTACCAGACAGGATCTATCCATCTGTATCAATTTGTAACAACTCTTGTGTATGATAAACCCTCTTTTCCCAACAATTGCTTCTCTTATTTCAGGAGTTTTTCCACATACCAGGTTTAGAAGTGAATGAAATATCATTGTGATACTAGGGATTCCGAAGAACTGTAGTGCACAGACATTAAGACACCATTGCCTCTAATTATTGGAAATCATCAAAATCAAAATCTTTTTCTTGCAAGATTTTAAAGCCACTCCTGGCCAGTGGTGGAAGAGGTTAGCTATATCAAAACAGCAAGTGAAAGAATAAAAGTGTATCTCTAAGGAGAATGGGGAAGAGTCAGGAGAGGTGTCCACTGAAGGAACTCTGACTCAGAGGCAAGACTGAACTATTGTCCAGGGACTGAGAGTAAGCACAGAGGAGCACTGCACCCAGTAACTTCAGCTGCCTTTACACCATTTAGGCAGAAGTTTGAGGGTCAAGCTTGTGATCCTTGGCAAGATAGGCTGCTGATAAAGAAATGAATTAAATAGCACCTCTCTACTGAAGAAGCAGCTAAGAAGTTGGACAACTTGAGCTGCAATGGTAGCAAAACACAGAATGTAGATACTTATCAGTAGGTGGCACTTCACTTAGAATTAGATTGCCTTACACAGGATACCATCCTAAACATGCATGATCTCAGGAGCTAAGCAGGTCACCCTGTTTAGTACTTGGATTCTATATAGACTCATCAGCTAGGGGGACAAAAGAAGTTGGAAGTTTGCTGAGTAAAAAAAAAAAATGTAGTGTAATCTTTAATTAAAAAAAATAAAATTGTGTTCTAAAGTCCCAGAAGAAGTGTGTGTGTGTGTGTGTGTGTGTAAATTTTTCAAGTTGAAGTAAGTGTAGGTTAAAGCCTAATATTTCAATATCAACTACCTTTTCTTATATGCCAGAATTGAGCTCATAACACTGGATAAATAATGAGCTTGAATTCATTGACCTGTTTCAATATTAATGAGCTCATCAATTTTTTTCAACAGCGCTGACATTCTATCCTTGGAAAATGGTAGGGAGAAAGTCAGGTCAACATTACCGTTTCTTTGCTAGTTTAAGCCTACATTGGAGCCATAATTTTATAAATTAAAATGTCAGGTATGTTTATTTTGAGATTACCTAGAGACTTCCAATTTTGCATTTCAGAGACTTTTTAATATCCTTTTGTGTCTCTGTATAAAACAGTTACCTGTGTCAAAAACCTTGAAATCATTTGTAGATCTACTTTCCCTCTTATTGGCTATGTTAAGCGTATTTACCTATGGGAGCTATAAGAATTCCAAGCAATTTAGTGTCTGGCCAAAAGTATCACATTTGCACATGATTTCCTGATGAATAACTTGTGTGAGCTTAAGTAGCACTTCATCAATAAATGTTTTTCTTAGCTGTTCTGGGACAGAAACAGCACATCCCCATTTGGCCCCCAACTACATGGATTTATCCTAAGTAGCTTAATAACTCAAGGTAGCATTCTATAACCAAGCTATTAGGAGGCACTTTGCTGTGGTCCCAGGATGCCATCTGGGTTGCTATGTGCTCCCTTGCCCAGTACCTTCCCATTCGACCCTAAGGGCCAAAATTCTTCCAGTTCTTAGCACCAGTATCATTGGCAACTGGCTTCTTTTTATTTAACGATGGTAAGTCTATCCTTCAATATATTAACTCTCTGTATTTTCCTCTTTTTATTGTTTTGCTAGAAATTTTAAAGGAAAACTTGAGGGCCACCTGGGCAAGTGAACAAGACTCCACATCATGCAACTTCTATGGTCATGATCATACACTGTAGAAATAATTATCACTGTCAGCATTACCGTGGACTCTGTGCTAAGCACTTCAGATGAATGCTACATTTAGCATTCATTGTGATCCTGACATTCAAACACTTTCACCTTCTTTAACAATGAGGAAACTGAAATCAATAAATGTTGTATCATATGAGCTGGTATGTAGGGTCCCACTGACATCTTTCCAACATCAAAAACCATGCTTCTGCCTACCCCATTGTCCCACCTCTTGGCTGTTCTCGTGTTTCTGCTCCCTTTGACTCTTCCTTTACTCATGAAAAAGAAAAAGACAATGGACAGTAAGAAAACATCAAGTCTGTCCTTTTCTTCTCCCAAAGCACCGGGTCTGAACCAGAATGGTCTGTTATACTCAAAATGGCCAACTTCAGACTTGTGGGCTGCGATGTTTACTGATGTCAGTTTTTTTTCCCTACCTGATACAATAAGAGTTAAGGTGTCAGATGCGGTGGCTAAAGCCTGTAATCCCAGCACTCAGGAGGTACAGGGAGATGGTCTCAAGTACATTGTCCTACCAGACAAATGAAGAAAGGAGAACTGGGCAGCTCTGTAGCTGGGTCAAGGAGCAGACACAAACCTGGGAATGTGTCCTGTGCTGTGTGTGCCACGCACCGTTCCGTGCTCCACTAGTGCTTTCAAATGCCCAACAAACAAGAATCTTCAAGATTGGAAAATTTTTAAAAAGTGAAATTTGTAGAAATTCTCAGAAACTCCTCAAATCATAAGGTATTCCATATCTTTCTTAACATTTTATTCTTATGTTTTTAAGTAGCAAGAACCATAATAATAAAGGAATGCTGTTTCTTGTCTTGCCTCCAGGTTCACATTTAATTTTCTTTCTTCTATAATTCAGACACACCTGCCCTGGAAGGGCACTCCACACAGTAAGCCAGGCCCTCCTTTGCCAATTAGCAAATAAGAAAACACCCCACAGACACACCCACAGGCCAAGGTAATGGATGCAATTCCTCAGTTGAGGTTCTTTCAACCCAGGTGTATCAAGGTGACAACCAAGACTAGCCATTATATATGCCCTAGAGGTGAGATAATTGGGCCACATTTCGATGTTCAGTTTCCTGAGAAACTCCATTTTGTTTCCAGCAGTCTTTGTATCAGCCTACACACACCA